>JACGWL010000009.1:4849043-5114294 GCA_034509725.1 Sesamum angolense | reverse complement strand
TTAGTGATTTCTTGTTCCCTGTTGAGTGTCAACAGCAGGCGTTGCTTGATGATATTTCCGGAGGAAAGAGCAGTTGTTGAACTCTGGTAATTCAGTTAAAAGGACTGGATATCAGGCTCTCTTTCAGCTGCCCTCTCTTTTATGTGCTGCTTTTCTACAGTAGTAATTTCACTTTCTTTAGTGTTCTTACAATCTTGATGTTGTCTTTTCCACCTGCTTCAGTTCATTAATCCTTCATTACATTTCTTCCATTTCTCTGAATGTTGGTTTGATGGTTTCTTGCATCTGTCAATACTGTTCCTTCTGTTATATTTCATTGATGTTATTTGGCTTTTCTTTTATCACTTCTCTCAGCTTATTTGCTTCTGGGACAGTGAACTGTTTTTCTCAATTATTAAAATATTATTGGATAAGGAATTGAATGATGAATGAAGAGATAGACAGCATTTTCCTGTGTGGTATAACTTTGCACCAAATATATCCTTTTGTAAGAGTGAAAGGTCCAACATGCCCCTAAACTCCTGTCTTTCACAAATTTTGTCCACTTGTGACAGGGAGAATAACAAAAAAAAAGTCCAAGAATACAAAATAAGCAATATCAGAAATAACATATATTATTTTTCCAAGAAAAAAAAGAAAAAAAAAAAAAAGGAGGAAAAATCATGGTTGGTTTCTGTGTGTTGTGGAGATGAACATGAGGATAACTTTGGACACAAACAAAACAAAAGGTCGTTGCATTTCAACCAAATCATAGCACAGGAACGAGAGGAACAAAAAAAAAAAAGAAAAAAAAGAAGAAGAAGAAGGACTGCAATGGCATCAAAAGCCATCTCTCCTCCACCACTCACAGCTTCATGTTCATCAGCAAAAACCAAATTTTTTGCCAAAAAGGCTAATCTTTTATCATCATCGTCATGTTCCAAGATACTTGGAGGTTCAAGATTAGCAAACATAACAATCAAGAAAAGAACTTTAAGCAGTGGGAAGGGGTTTGGAGCAGTGAAATGCATGGCTTCTGCTGCACCATCAGTTCTTCCCAAGGCTCTTTTGTTCGATTGTGATGGTGTGTTGGTTGACACTGAGAAAGATGGCCACCGCATTTCTTTCAATGAAACTTTCGCTGAAGTACTTTACTCTTGTGGTTCCTCTGTTCTTTGTTTGTCTTTGCTTTTATTATTTGTTTGTAAAGAATTTCTTGTTTAATTTTTCTGTTTTCCTGGTGTGAAGTGGGCTGCTTTTGTTTACATGATTCATTGAAAAATAGTTCTTCTTTCATTCTACTGTCTGCATATTTATTTTATGTGACTAGATGAGTGCAGATAGGTTCTTTATCTTGCTGAATGGGATTCTTAAACTAGGGAAATTCTGCCCTTTAGAATCAATGCCAATGTGTGATCGATTAAGATTTTGTTTTGGGATTGAGTAAACATCTTCAATTGTTTCATTGTGCAGAAAGAATTGGGAGTTACTTGGGATGTCGATTTGTACGGTGAACTGCTCAAAATTGGGGGTGGAAAAGAAAGGTACACTCACTATTCTGGGAAATTTCTGCATAGTTCTTTGGGCTTGTTATATGATTGCTCTGATTCCTGAGGTGCCTTTGCTTAATCAACTCTACATTCATTTTGCTCTAGCATGGAGGTATGGATTTTGGATTTTGCATTTTCAGAAAGAAAACAACTTGAATTCACAGTTCACATTAGTCAAGATGCATATGCATAGAGTATCTTGAATTGCTGAGGAAGTATATTTGCCGAAATTATATGATACGTTTATTGGTGGTTGGACTCCAGGATGACGGCCTACTTCAATAAGGCGGGCTGGCCAGACAAGGCACCAAAGAGCGACGAAGAAAGAAAGGAATTCGTAGCATCACTTCACAAGAGAAAGACGGAACTGTTTATGGCACTTATCGAGAAAAAGTTGCTGCCTCTTCGACCAGGTGTTGCAAAGTAAGCTGCTGCTAAATCTATGTGCAAAATTTTACTTTCAGAAGAATTTGCTGTGAAACCTTCAATCCACTACTCTTAATGTGTTCTGAGAAAGCGAGGAGGACGTTCATATCATCTGAAGAGTATTGATAAGGATTCTTGGAAATTAATGTTATTGAGTATTGGCTTATATTATGGCCTTGATGTAATAATTCTTTCTCCCATGTCTGAGTATATGCTTTCTGAATATACAACTTCTCAGAGCTCAAATCCTTTTTCCTTTTGAACAGGTTAATAGATCAGGCTCTTGGAAATGGACTCAATGTTGCTGTATGCAGCACCTCAAATGAGAAGGCGGTATGCATTATCAGGTTCTTAAGTTTTCTATTGTACTTATACTATTGCCATGTGGACTATCCACTGCGGCATACGACATTTTACGGACTATACTGATAGGATCAACTTCAGCAAGCGTGTCTTTATTAACAATCAAGCTGTCAGATCTTCACCATTGGAAATCAGAATGAATAGATTTACTTGATTTGATTTCTGTCGGTACCATTAGAGACTACTACTCGTCTTGATTGTAGAATGTGTTACGTGAGATATGATTTTCATGTTTTACAGCTGATAGCCTACCGCTGATGAAGCCTTGTGATGAGTTTCAGGTCTCTGCTGTAGTTTCATTCTTGTTGGGACCTGAACGAGCAGAAAAAATCCAGATATTCGCTGGAGATGTGGTTCCTCGCAAGAAGCCTGATCCAGTAAGCTTCACATCCTTGTACCTGAACTTAAATGCCATAGCTTCTGCACCAAGATCACCTTAGCATATATGGTTTATTATGAACAAGAACCACCAAAGTACAACTTTGTTATGCACACGCATTTGAGAACATTAATGTACTCATGTTTTGGGATAATCTGTCGAAGTCTTAACTGATGCCTTCCATCACAGGCAATTTATCTATTAGCTGCAGAAACACTGGGAGTCGAACCTTCAAGGTAAATCCTCATTGCTAAAATCAGACAACCTTTTACATCTACAAGACTATCATATCTAAATTTTCAGTGATTAGTTACAGACATTTCATGGTACCAAAGAAGAAACTTTGATGCGCGACAATCAACAACTCTACAAGAATTCACTGTTTTTGTTAGAACGTTAAACCATCCTAAACGGTGCTATTATTCTTTGTAGCTGCGTTGTTGTGGAAGACAGTGCAATCGGCCTTGCAGCTGCCAAGGCTGCAGGAATGACATGTATCGTAACAAAGAGCGGGTAAGTTGAGGCTTCCTATTAACGCAGCCTCATTTTTTTCTGCTAAATTTCCACAGATTACATTGAAAACTGTGAATTTTCAGGTACACCGGCGATGAGGATTTTGTGAATGCTGATGCAGTTTTCGACTGCATCGGTGATCCTCCGGAGGAACGGTTCGACTTGGCATTCTGTGGGAGCCTTCTTGAGAAGCAATATGTTAGTTGAGATCCCACTTCACTTCATTTCTGTCTTCAACATGACCCACCCATTCTGAGATTTTCAACTTATCTCATCCTCTTCTTTGCATGTAATGCAAGAAAGTTTCCTGTAGATCAAAAATTCTTGATTTGAAAGTAGCGCAGTAAAATTTTTTTTTCTCTTTTTTTTTTTTGTTGCAGTACATATAAAACATATTAAATTTTTATTTATTTGTTTGTAAATTGGTTCGAGTAATTATATTATTCGGTACATTGAAATATAATTTTGACTATTCAAAAACCAATTAAATACAATTTGAACCAAAACAAATTAGGATTAATTATGTCGAGCTCCCGTGAGATTTAATGTAATTAAATACCTTTCATTATCTAAAATATTAATATATCCCTTATATGTGTCACAAGGAACGTAAAGGTGGATATGTCAATTTTATCATGGTTGAAATTTAAAAAGAAAAAAAAAAAAAATATACATATAAAAGAAAATTTGATGTTGGGTGGACGTTATTATAACCAAAAAAAAAAAAAAATAGACACGAAGTTACTTAAAAAAATATGTAAAATTGTAATTCAGGATTTAAAAGGACGTTTTGGATAATTCAATTCAGAATTTGGATGAGACCCTTATTTTCTGACGGAATGAGTCAACTGTGAGTGGATGTTTTAATCAAGAAATATCAATAATTTCTCAAACGGGGATATTTGTATTTGTATTAAACTTTAGGAGAGTTCGAATTTCCCCAAAAAATTAGTATAGTGGCTCAAATTTAATATCCCTTTGGCTTAATTTTGTAGAGAAATTTATGTATAATATTCCAATGGGAACACTATTAATTGCAATGTGAAAAGAAAATAAAGGAAAATACATATGAATGTATGTAACATGGAAAATAATTGAAATTCAGCCAAGAAAAGAAAGGCACAGCAAATGCACCCTACTTTTTTATTTATTTATTTAATAAGAGTGATGAAATTTTTATTAATTGAAATAAATCGATTATCAGTATAATAATTTTGACATCAATATTTAACAAAAACTATTACAATAATTATAATCTCCTCAATAATACATGTTATGCAACAGATAACGTCCACCACCGGGATTCGAACCCATAACCTCTAAAATTATGGGGCTACAACTTCACTAATTAAGATAGACCTGACCTGATTGGCAGCACATGCAACCTACTAATATTTCAATAATTTGGTTGACATATTTGGATTGAATGTGGAAAAAGAAGGATTCTTTTCCAACTGGCTTATGGACAAAATTAAACAACACTCGGACATGAATTATTAATTAATTGTAATGACAATAATTTATATTAATATTTTTTTTTTGTTGATAAGTAATCATGTTCTTGCCAACTTCAACAAGGTTGGCTCTCCATGTCGGCCCGGAAATCATCACAACAACTATACCATATCAATTAAAAATATTTTTAATTATTTTACATTAATATTATTGGATCATGTCCTAATCAGGTTTGCGTATATTTTTAATTTATTCGTTCCGTCAAAATAGATTTACCATATATAGATAATAGATGAGGGATTCAATTCGAAATTTCTTGTGCCAATTTACGTGAAAGAAGTTAGAGAATTCGATTTAAATATTTTACGTACTCGAAACGCTTTTCTATAAATTTTTTGAATTGATATTAAAATCTTAATAATTGTTATAAAAAATAGAAATAATTACACTCCCCTTTCCTGAAGTTTGGTGTAATTACACGTAAACCCCCTGTAGTTTAAAAAATTACATCTAGCACCCCTAAAATTTGTTTTTATCTAACAAATTAGTCATTTCGTTGGTCAAATTTCACGATTTTCCTAATATTAACAAAAATAAATTGAAAAAAAATTATATTTACCTTCAATTGACTTATTACTAACTTATTGCAGGTCAAATAAACTTTTTTATGACCAAAGTACATCATATGTCTTCACTCGTTAATGCATATGAGGAGGTATATCTTCACCGTTATAAGGGTAGTTTAGTCCAAAAAATTTTATTTAACCTACAATAAGTCAGTAATAAGTCAATCGATGGTATATATTAATTTTCATTCAGTTTTTTTGTTATTATTAGCAAATTTAGTGAATTTTGATCAACGGAGGGATTAATTTGTTAGACGGAAGCAAACCTTAAAGGTGCTAAACGTAATTTTTCAAACTACAAAGAGTATATGTGTAATTACACCAAACCTCAGGGGAGGGAAGTGTAATTATCCCTAAAAAATAATAACAAGAGAATTAGAAACTAATAATAATAATAATAATAATAATAATAATAATAATAATAATAAACATAATTTTGAGAAAGTTGGGGGGATAATTAATTAATATTACAATGATGTTTTATTCTTTGCCCCTTTTTGAAGAAAAAGAGGAGAAGAATTGTCGTGTAATGTAGTCTCCTAGTGGGACATACTCATGGTGGTCCATTCAAGAAACCATCCATCACCTCTTTATCATCTTTAGCCGTTACAAACATCATTTTCTCCTGACTTTTTCTCATTTTTGTTTTTTTGTAATAATTATTATAATACTAAATACCGTAAATTACAATAAACTCCACAAAATTTGACATAACTATCATAATTTTTTATTATTCGAAAAATTATCAATACATCTAATTTGAACAGCACCCTAAGCTCAATTTGTTAGTCTCCGTTATATTTTTATCAATTTTTATAACGAATGACCAAAATACCTTTATGAATTATGGGTTACAATTTTATTTATTTAAAAAAAAAAAGTAAATTCGTCTATGGACTTTTTCAAATTTTTATTAATTTTTTTAAAAGAAAAAATTACAAAAATGATAAAAAAATTGGCATTTGCATGTCTCCATCCAAAAACTACATGCGTTCATCGAACATTAAGGTGATATTGATAATTTTTTTCAAAAAATAATAAAATATTCGTAATTATGTTAAATTTTAAAAAAGTTTATTGTAATTTTACCCAAATAAATATAACCACAACGATGACGACAATAATAATTTAATAATAATAGTAATAATAACATTCATCAAAGACCACAACTTTGAGGTTATTTAGAAGACAAGGCATGATTGAAAGCATGTTCCTTTTGGACATAATAGATATCCCTTCTCACTCACACTTTATCATATAAACAACACATTATTATTCATTATTATTTCCACTTTATTAGGTGTACCCTAAACTAAGTTAACACATTACATATATAATTAATCACAACATTATTTCAATTATTATTACATGTATTATTGTCCATGCTCTTTTTCTTTTTTTTTTTTAATATTTAGGGTATTATAAATGCTAGTTTTGCAAGTAATTTTAGTTTGAATTAAATTAAACCAATTTAAACTAATCACATGATAAAAATTATACTTGTTGCGTGATTGTGTTTACAGACAACAATCGATCACAATACTGTTATAATGTGATTGATTAAGTACAGTCAAGCTAGATAATCAAATTTTAAAGAAGAACCAATATAGTTGTCCGAACATATATTTGAAACCATGGTTACAATAATCTTGAAAATATTAAAATTAAATCAAAGAATAATGGGTGTCAAATTCCAAGAATACCCTTCTATGAATTCTTTGTGAAGATAAAAACAAAAAATAAAATAAAAAAAAGTTTCTAAATTTTAATTAAATTTTCTTCCTAAAAACCACCTCAGTGTCCAGCCCAAATCCATCAATACTCCTTACCTCAACCAGCTCTGAGTTCTTGAACAGTTGCTCTAATGGCTTCACACTGTACAGATCATTGGCCGAGTACTTATCCGCCCGTCGGGATAGCAACACGTGTAACACGCAAACCCCTCCCCCGTTCGATCTCCCGAATTTCCATGGATAAAGCGCGTGGTCAAATACGTTTGAGAACTCGAAGTCAAAGGTCTCATCATCGAAAGGCTGATGATGGAAGTCGCCCTTCAAGACAAGTGGAGGATAGGGCACTAGATCGATTCCTACGGAGTCGTAAACTCCAACCCGTTTCAGGGCAGCTACTTCTTGGCCGACCCGAGCGCCAATGCATAGAGATTTTGACCCGTTAAACAAGAGTTGTCTGTGCTTCAGACCGTCGAAAAACTGGGAGAAAACCTTGACCTTTCGGGTCCAGTCACGGGTGGTCCATATTTGTCGGAGTTTGGGGTTGAGGGTCTTGTTGAGCTGGCGTTGGAGGTATGCATCGTAGGAGGAGTAGCCGGGTCGGATCTTGAGATCGGAAGGGAGGTTTTGGGGTGTGGTTGTGGTGGTTTTGTTGAGAGGTGGACGTGGGGTTTGGAGGGAGAGAAAGGCTAAGAAGGGTAGGGAGAGGAAGATGGAGAGGATGAAAGGTTTGAGGATGAAGGGTAGTTTTTGAAGATCCGCTTTCATGTCTGCATGAATGGTGGATCAACAATCCTCGCTTCTGCATGCAACAAACAAATTAAAGCATGTATTTCTCTCTCTCTCTAGACTCAGACTGTGTGGAAGAGTGAGTGCTTCTTTGTGTTTATTGTGTGTGTGTATGAGAGAGAGAGAGAGAGAGAGAAGGCTAAATGCAAAGTGCAGATTCCTGTGTGTGTGTGTGTGTGTGTGTGTGTGTGTGTGTGTTGGGGAGAGTCTTGGAATAGCTGTGTATATATGAAAATACAAGAAGTATTCTATACCACAATGAAAAGGACATAAATGCTAGCCAAATTGATCAAGAATGCACACACACACACACACATGTATTGTGAGCACAAGTTGAGGAAGATTCAAGAAAGAAAACAAAAGCAAGAGAATATAGAAATTAAAGAATTATGAATGTGTGTTGATTTCAATAGTGTCATTGACTTTATGCTTCACATGCAATGCAACTGAAATTAATAAAACAAACAATAAACAAAAGGAAAAGGAGAATTGTGATTAATGGGGCGTAGTGGGGTTGAATTTTATGGCAATACAAATACTTTAGGTTGGGAAAGTCTTCCCTTTTATTCTTTTACATGCCCATATGCGCCCACCTACATTACTACCCACCTTTTAACTAGTGCCAATTATCACCCACCCCCCTCAACTAAAGTACATGAATGTATGAAAACTACAATTACACCATCATTTTCATGCTCAAGAATAGACAAAATAAGTAAGAATACAAAGCTAAACTTACATAGTATTATTACATGGACATAGTAATATGGAGTTTTAATTTGTTTAGTAAGCAACTAGGGAAGGTATATTGGGGTTGGGAGGGTGAAGTTATCAAGAAAAACTAGATGAAGCAGTAAAATGAGTAGTTTATGGGCCAGTTGCAGTAGGTAGAATGTCCCCTTAATGCGCCCATAAATCTCTACTTCTGAAAACGGGAATTTGGAATGTCTTGGAATTCATTTCGAGTCCACAAACTAAGGATCTTGTCATCCTGTAACACAACCACAACTTCATGATTCACGACTCAATTTCATTTATTTTGCATTTCAAAAAAAGAAAAAAACTCTTTTTCAGTTGATTTCAATGTTTAAATAATTGTATACCCATTTTACACCAAAACGCATGAGCTTAATCTCTGGCATCCTCACGTCAACAATGTGCAATTTACTTCCAGTCACAGTTCTAAATCTCACATGAAATAGAACATCAATGTCATGAACAATTAGTATATAAAAATATGTAGAGAAAAACCAAGTGCCAGTCTGATGATACAATTCATAAACTCTCCAAAAGATCCACTTTCTAAATATAAAAAGAAAGAAAGAAAGAAAAAAAGGGAACGGAAAATTCAAAGTTGACAGTGCAGAACCTACAATTTACAAAATCACAACAAAACAAAACGAATATTGCGATTGATTTCTGTAATTGCGAGTTTTCTGCAAATGTACGCATACCATTTCCCAGCATCCAATTGTCATTGTTATTATGTTTTACCTATCAACTTATCGGCTGCAGTGCCCAGTTGATAAAGAGCTATAGAACACACATCTGACCTCTTCATGTGTCCTCGCCGAAGGTCAGAACCAAGCAGAGAGTTCTATGCAATTTGAAGATTTTAGACACCAGAAAATACGGGTTTAGTTCATTGTGATGTCTTTTCATCATATTTACCATTTTTATCTGCGCTGATGCAGCATAGGAACCTTATTGCAGGTGTGTAAGTCTTTTGAAGAAGATGATGCACCTGCATGATGCTACCAGTTAGATGAATGCCAAATTTTTCCGTGTCTTGAGAAGTGGAGATCCTTACTCTTCAATCTGCATTGAACTTAACACAAGCTGTGAACTTGGTTTGAACAGGATGTATGTAGTCACCGACAGCGGCAGCAGTAAAATTCAAACATCCAACTTCGTGTTTGGTTAAATCTGACCAACAAACCATCACAGGCGCCAATCAAGGCAATTTCAATACAGAGCAGTGCAGCCAGAACATCTACTTGACTTCCCTGCCTTAAGAACTTCTGATGTGCATAGCACAAGCTTCTTCAGAAAAGGATCATCTGAGCATATTCATAATCGGAGTCCCTCCTATGCACTCCCTTATCATCCAATATGTGGAAGATTGCTCTTTCTAACAATATGGCTCTCTTTTTAGATCAATAATCTTCCCCAGTCAACATTAGCTGAATCTTCTTACCCGGTTTGTCATGATTGCCCTCAAGCCCAAAATAGCAGAAATACCTCTTCTATATGATTCTACAGCTCATCAAATGAACCCTCATCTCAAACAATCGTGTCTTGATCTCAAGGGACATCCTGAAAGGACTCCCAATTGTTTCCACACATCCTTGACAGCTGCAGCAGCAAGCCAAAACCATGAACTTTGATAATGGGCTGATTAGTGGATCATCAGAGTATACCAAAAACAGAAAAGGAACTTATGATAGCAGCAGGCAGATGCTGAAGTTAAAACGACAGCTTCCCTTGTGAATCTACGTTGAATGATTTTCTCGCGCTGGTGCATACCATTAGATCCAGCAATGGCTCAATGATGCAAGATAAGGCATGAGCAACCATACCCCGTTAGAAGTCAGGGACAATGCTTGATTTGCACAATTGGTAAAATCTGGAAATATAACTTGAACCATTCGTTGCCCAATATCTCCGTTGCCCTAAAAACTGCATCAGAAGCACCTTAATTTGTGGAGATTCAACAAAGTGGAAACCAAGGCATAAATTAGTGATAATTTAAAAAAGCTTTAACAGGTAACAACCACGCGATCTTCTCTGACTACCTACGCATCTAACATACTGAAATAAAGAATTCATTAGACTAATAGTACATCTCATGATATTTTCACCAGTTAACAATGTGCACTATAAATTTGGCGCCATCATCAAATCAATTCAACCAGAAATACAACCACTATAATTTCAGGGTATGGAGTTTATAATGTAGTAGTGAGGAAAAGATGTTATAAAACTGAAACTACCGTGGACTGAGGTTTCAGATGGCCTAATGTATGCTTAACTCCTACGATTAGGATATGTATGATAGGTGCTACTTAATTGATACATTACCTTCAGTTTCACCTTAATGGATCAAATATGAGGCATGAACGCAAGCTCGTATCAGTTTTGCACATGGTAGCCACTTTAATCATGTTGGATTTGGCGGCATCCAAGGATCCGATTCAATCGCCTTGTTGAAGCAGAACTTGGCTTCTTCAAAGTGACCCTCAGCTACAAACACGAGACCGAGATTATTATATGCAGGAGCATAACCTGGCTGCAGTTCAAGAGCCTTGCTAAACATGGCTTTTGCACTTGCATATTTTCTTAATTGCCGATAGAAGTTCCCAAGGTTGGAAAAGATAGCATGTGCCTGTCGGGATGTAGCTAATGACAGAGCATGTTTATATACTTCTTCAGCTTGTGAAGACTCCTCCAGTAGCTGAAGCGAAATACCTAATACCATCAAAAGCAACTTAACCAAAGGAAACATTATTTCTTAAACACACATTTCTATGGAAATTTTAAAGCTGCAATTACCAAGATTTGACCATGTGTACGCACAGTCATTAAGACGAGCAACTGCTGCCTTGAGATATGTCTGGGACATTTTAAGCTGCTGCGTACAAAGACAATGAAGGCCAATTTGGTGCCAGTGTACAGCATCATCAGGATCTTCACCTATGGCCTAATCAATGTGCATGACATAAGTTAGCACTATAAGATTATATATCAAGTACTCCATGCAATTTTTCTCTAGAAGTGGAAATATTTGAGAAGATTCCAAATTACATAACAAACTCACTTCTCTATGCACCAAAATTGATGTGACATGCTTAAACAATTTAATCTGTTTTTTCAAGAACCCTTCAAGAGTTTTGAGCTTTTCCCTTTTCACTCTTCTAAAAACATGTCATGAAAGGAAACATCAAAACAACTTAATGAGTTATGATAAACGAGTAACCTGCTTTAGACTGTACATAGCACGTTCTTTAACTTCCAGCAGTTCCGTTGGGTCAATGTCAAATACTGCTGCAATCTCGTGTTGAGCCTTGTGCACCATAGCAAGACCTGCCCATGCTATCGGGGGCTCAATGAGGATGGAATCTCCTTCCCTTATCACTGAGGCCATCTCATTTCCTGCCCAAGTGAGCTGTTCATTGGGATTTTGGGACCTTTCCGCGTCTCTAATACGGTGAACACCAACAGCATACCGTGTAGCCAAACAATTTGGATCCAGTTTTCCAGCCTAGAAAGTAACAAGGACAGCCATGATAATTAAAGAAAGCTCACAGATCAAAGCCCCAGAGGTTTGACAATCATGAGGCAGTAAAGAAATATCTAGAGAAAAGGATAAAAGTTTTTTATTCGACTGATAATACTTGACTTACCAGAAAGCAAATTATGGTATTTTCCCAATAACGGAAGTGAGAAACAGAAAATTGAAAATACTAAGTAAACTATGTTTCAGATACAATAACTAGAGCACAGAGCTAAAACACCTTCTCCAAGCATTTTCCAGACGTTCTATGATCACCAATCAAATAATATGCACTGGCCAGATTCGTCCAAATATGAGCTGCTCTGGGGTCAGCTTTTACAGCTGCTAATAAACATTCCTTGGCAACATCAACTGCTATATTCCCCAGAAGTCTGAGCATCAGCATTAGCCCCCGCGCCTATGCATAGTGGGTTTGAATTAGTATATATCTTTATATAAAAAGCATACAAAAGTAAGATAGAAGCACCCAGTGATACAGAATCACAGATTATGACATTTGTTTAAGACATCATCAATTTGGAAGTGATACCTGCGATAACTGAACCATATTTACACAAAAGTACAGCAGCATAGTTGATTAATGCTGCAGGATGATTCTGATCCTTCAGAACCAAATCTTGCAAACACTTCTCTGAAAGTTCCAAATACCCACTGAAAAACAAGTTGTTAAAATCAACAGTCAAATTAGCAATCATGAATTAAACAAAAGAATTTGATATACAAACAAGAGCGGCGTGATACTTGTCAAAACACGTCATATAGCACTATAGGAAACAGACACTAATTGAAAAACCAAAAGGAATAATATCTGGCGATCCTGGATCACTGTGAGAAAATAATAATTTGCTGAGCAGGAGCCGTTGCACATCAAAATCATGTTGAAATACTATGCCACTCTATGGCATACAACTTCCCTAACCCCTAGTAAACTTTGGTCAAGTTGGAACAACTAATAAACTTGAGGACTGCAAGTTCACAAAATTTTGTTTGTTTATGGATCATATCAGTAGTACCACAATATTGCAACATATCCTTCTTACCCTTGAAGATAGGCAATTCCAAGGTTTCCAAGGCCATCCAAGTTGTCAGGGGCAATCTCCAACAAAGAAGAAAATACAGATATAGCACTCTAGGAAGACCAGAAGTCATGTTAGATAAAACCTTATTACATATATACTCTTGCTATTCTACACGAAGTATATTACTATTTGTACCTGCAAGCGACCAGTTCTAAGAAGTATTAAACCTAGTGTATTCCAAACAGATGCCTGTCTGATATCTGACTCCATAGACTCCCTCAACCTGGAACAAATTTCATCAAGTTCTTGAGGTTCAAGTTCTTTGTCTGAACTACAATTCTCCAAGCTTTCTAATAGTATACACTGCATGAGCAATCAAACAAAATAAATATCAGCAAAGAGCAAAAGAAAATCTACCAAGTTGACCACTTATAAATAAGAATGATAGAAATTTTTATGCCATTGCATTTCCAATATAGATCTTTTCCCCACCTGTACACGGTGACGCTGAACCAACCAAGTTTATTATTTCAACTAGGACTAGTAAGATTTTATAATGCTACTAATTTTGCCTTAAAACTTGATCACACCTGTGCGTGGTGAAGTTGAACAACAGAAAGTAACTCTGGTCTGTCAATTTCTTCTCAGACCGAAGTAGTATCTCTGCTGCTTTTTCATATGCCAAAATTGCCTGTAAAAATTGAAGGTGAATGCTATCGAAGGCATACGTACAACCAATTAACAGACTTGACATAATTCAACAAGTACCTTTTGAGGTTGGCCCATTCTTTGATACATCAAGCCAAGTATGAAATGAGCATGCATATTCTTTGGCATCTTTCGAGCAACATGTACCAATCCCTGAATATGACGCAAAAATAAGTCACACTGAGCTAAGTCATGAAAGAGCCTTAGCCCAATCCCTATCTTGGACTGGTTTGCTTTCAATAAGGCTGCTGCATGAAAGGAGCAGACAGAGATTTAGCTCCAACAGTGTGTTCCATTTTGCTATTTGTCATCATCTAAATCTGTGTCATCTTAAATATGACCTAAGTGATACACAACATTTTACATTTGCCTAAAGTAATATTCATGTTCTGCAGAATTATCTAAAGTTCACTTCTGAGATGTAAAACCAGATAATATATACTCGTTTTTTTTGCTTTATGTCGAAATCAACTACGGTGGATAAAGACATCGCATCCCCTTCTGTGACAAAAACAGAATTTAATAGAAGTCAACCTGAAAACAACATAAATTCCAATAGAATTCAACTGGAAGCTACAGAGTACTAGTTCCTGCTACAATAATGTTAGAAGTCCTCTTCTGTATCTGTTGCTTTTACAAACCCTCAAGCCACATTTTGGCTAGTTATTACATACTTCCCCAGTCCAGAACTGAAAGGGCTCACTTGAGATGAGAAGAAAATTTAGATGAGTTGAGAAAGTGAAAATTTTCATGCATTTTTTATTTTGACCCTCCAAACGTGGGGTTGAAAATAAAAGTCATATCTTAACCTTAAATGAAGTTAATTTTGAATAGTGAATCACCATGTTAGAAGCGGAACATTATTTCTGGACATCCAAACTAGACACGGGGTTTCTAATTGATATGTTGGGGAGTACGACTAAAAGATAATTTGGTTCACAAAACCTTTAATAACTATAATGAGTGTTCCAAACCAGTAGATAGAACTCAATGCTTAGAACCAAAATTTAGTGTCCTATTTCAGGTGCAAAATGAAGCAATTATGTAGCTAATAACTTAAACTTTTGGAGTCCTCCAAATATTGAGCATGAGAAGTTAATAGGCCATGAGAGAGACTTCATCAGTTCAAGGAGAATGGTTTTCTGGTGAGTCTGCCTGGGTTTTCATTTCATTATTCCTTTGCTGGAAGGAGGTGTACAATCATATCAAGGATTTGAAAATAAACTCACAGTTTTAAGGCTGCTAACTTTTTCCTCACGAGAAGTGGCAACCCCATGACCATTTTGGTCAGCATCTGTTTCAGCTCCACCGCAATCAGGAGGATACTCCATCTTTGTAAGTTTTGAACGGCATTTTCCAACTTTTTTTGACTGGGAAGCCTCAGCATCAAATGCCTCAGCATCTTTACTCATGAAGTTCATTTTTTCCAGAATTGTCTCATCAATATTTATCCTAGAAATTTGATCAAAAACCACCAGGAATCAATAGTGAGTGGAAAAGTTCTAAAAAATCTGACTCAAAATTAAATGTTATTCCCAGACTGGACTGAGAATCTGGATTTCCCATGACAACCAACTTAGGTTGAAATCAAAAAAAAAAAATCTTTTGGTGTTAGTAAGCTATATTTGCTAATGTTTGTACAATGTCGCAGGAGCAATCATGAACTTTTAGTAAGACAGCAAGGAAACAGCAGAAAGTGATAAACATAGAATAATAAAAGAAGGAAAAATTACGTGCGCGTAGTACAAGAAGATTAGTTGCTTCAAGTGGAGGAGTATCAATAAATAGGAAAAGGCTGTATCATACTTTTTGGTGGACATTTTGAATACGCAACCAAAGGCATTAGAGACGAGCAATCCTTTCTTTTTGAGCATTAAACGGATGGCTCAAGATACTTGACACGTCCGACACTAATTTATCTTTCTCGCATGTGCAGAACTCTTTAACTAAATGTTACTAGAAACTTCCCCTCAAAATTCTATTGCACATACAGAGCTTTTCATACACTCAGTAAACAGAACAAAGACTGAACTACTATCACGTTAAGATTTAGTACCAAACAAGCCGATGCAGATGAATATCATGTTTGAATCCTGTAATCAGCTGTCAGCTACCAAAAGCAAAAACCACAAGCCAATCTGCGGGTTTTTTGTCATTTCCTATTTGTTATCGTTTAATTCCCTACCACGAACTTCAGATATGTTCATGCACCTCTGTATCAATACACCAAAAGAACAAAGATTGTTGAAAAGAATGAAATAAAGACATCTTACTTCTGAAAACTACCTATATACTAGCCTAAGAAAGCTTCCCAGACCTCTTAAAGGTGACTCGGCATCCCACGAACCAACTCAGAAATGCTTGAATGTTTATGTGAATTCCAAAACCAGTCATTTATTTCATGATAAATTTAATGTGACGATACAGGCCAATGTCAAAACAGCTCAACTGGGCTTTCAAAAATACCTAATTCCAACAACCGCCATAAACACAAATGAATTTCATACTTGACAAAAGAGAACAAGTCAGCCAAAGTCAGAATAGCTCATTAAAGTTGAACCTCGGAAGAGGAACGGAAGGAGAAGAAGGAAAAGTGTAGGCGTCGGTTTCCGGTGGGTCAACGTTGAGGTCAGCCATAACAATCGGTCTCGACGGTGGCTTCATGGAGGTATCTCCGGCGAGAATCTCGGCTTCGGTAGAAGGAACGGCGGCAGGTGGGTGAGGCCGAGACATTTTTCTTGGCTGGAGGTGGTTGGAAATTCAAAGACAGAAGAAGAAGAAGAAGAAGGGAAATGGGTGCTGAAAAATGGTCTGAAAAGAAGAAATAGGTTTCGGTTCGGGAGAAGGGCTTTTTAGACCTTTCATTCTTTCCACCTTGCTTTCTTCTACTTTTGTTCTGTTCAGCATTTTGATTGATTTATTGAATTTCTAAACTTCAATACCTAATTGGAGTTGTGCAAAAAATATAATAAATTTTGAAAATTTTCAGATAATTGCCAATTAATTATTTTCACCCATTTTGCTTTTTCAGCTCAAAATAATAGAAAATCTCAGGCAAAATTAACTTTTGATGATCCATAAGAATGAAGTCGCATTTTTAATTTCGTACTTCAAGGAGTTAGCATTTTTTATCCCACACACTAATCCTCAATGACCAAATTTATTAGATTTTGAGGACCGAATTTATTAAATTTTGGAATCACATCTGCGACTTTTTGTCGTCGTCTGAGATAATAATAAATAATAAAAAAAGAATATTTAAACTCGTAAACTACAAGATCAGAAGTGCAATTTGCCATAATCTATGACACTAAAGGTACAATTTTGCCATAATCTCTCTGGTAAATTATATAAACCATTAGATCGGTTGATTTGTGTAGACCCGCATAAATTATGGAATGTCAAAAACGTTCTGCAACTTATTAAAGACATACTAATGTAGTATAGTAGCAGCACATCAGAGGTACGCAAATTGGAAATTTGAATGAGACATAACTCCTCTCTTGTATTCTAACCTCAAAATGAAAATAATGAACATTCAAAAGCACACATGTCTATAGCTAATCTTGAAACAAACCAGACCTAATTTTATACATTCAGAACTTTCATAAGCTGATGCAGAAAATGAAAGAGAGGACACATATCAGAAGGGATTTAGATCGTCACCCGTTCTATCCGCTTCTGATGCGCCGGACAGAAAAAAAGAAACAACGCAACAACATGCACAGAGCAATAAGGTGTATTGTAACCACCATACAAACTAAGCAAATGATGGCAGGAGCCAACCCTGCTCTCTAGCATGCTCAACGTAGAACTTGAACTTATCCTTTGCGTTCGGGATATCAAGAGCCAGATCATCGAGCCCGTCTTTGATCCTGTTGAAACCTTTGGTCATCTGATTGATGGTGATCAACCCCTCACTGAAGCATTCTTGCAGCAATTCCAGCATCCTGTCATTTTTCTTCTCCATGGCCATAACTAATGCTTTCTTCACCACCTCATGATTGAAAAATGGCATGGCCAAATCGCGAATGCATTGGCAAGCTTCACTAACAACTCCACCGCTTTCATATTCCTCGAGAAGTTTCTGAATCTTGTCCTTTGCATCCTCAACAGCCCAGCCGGTGCCACCACCCCAGCACCTGAGGATCCTCTCCCCAGCATGACGTGCCGCTGTAAGTGTTCTGGCCATACATACCGTTTCACTACCACTGTTTTTTGGTGGCAGCATACTGGCAATTTCGTCCAAATTCAGAGGAGCAAGGACGTCGTCTATAACAGCCCTTGCGAGAAAAAAAGCAAGTTCATTTGATGCGTCTAAAATGTCGAGTGCAGTGTCTTCCGCAGATTCCAACAACATAACAAAACCATTGACTATGTCTTCTGTCGAGAATATCTCTATGTGCAGAGCAGAGAGCAAAACAGATGCCATTTCTTTCTCTCTGTTTTCCGGTCCATGGCTAGAGTGATGAGCTTCTTTAGAAAAATCGAGTTATATTCAGGCATCCCTAGATCTACCAGACTCCGAATCAGTTCAGGGATATCATCTGAGAGGAAGTATTCATGAATTATGGTAACAACTTCTTTCTTGTAGCGCATCAACTTCTCATCTTTCTCCTCTGATTTCTCCCCATCCTTGCCTGAAGATTTTACAAAAGATGCATCAAGCCATCCTTCAGATATTGCCTTGGGAACAACAGATTGGAACATTTTTTTGGCAGAAGGAATATCAAGGGCAAGATCATCAAGGCTCTCAGCTAATCGAGTAAAACCTTTCACCATTTGACTTGAACTTATTAGACCCTCATCGGCTGCTTCCTTCAGCAGCCTCAGGATGAGAGGTTCTGCAGTTCGAATCTCCATTGCTAAAACCAAAGCTCTTTTCACAACTTCATGATGGAAAAATGACACACCTAATTGTCTAATACATCTACAGGCTTCGGAAGTATCTCCACTTTCGACATATTCTCTTAAAAGGTCAGCAATCTTCTTCTTCACCTCATCAACACTGAGATGGGTACTACCACCCCATCGTCTCTCGACAAGCTCTGCATGATGAGGTGCTGAGAGGTAGCTTTTCTCAGCAGTTTGCAATACCTGAAAACCCTTAGATGATTCTGGGAGCATTTTGCTGGCCCTGGTGATGAAAGCTGGGGGTAGAATGTCATCGACCACTGCTCGAGCAATGAACAAAGCAAGCACATCAACGGCATCCAAAATATCCACAGCAAGATCATCCGCAGACTCAAGTAGCATGAAATAACCCTGACTAATCTGGGCTGCCATTATAACATCAGCATACAGGGCTGAGAGCAAGACTGAAGCCATCTCCTTCTCTTTATCATGTCTGTCCATTGAAACAAGGCGCTTAATGAAGTATGGATGATACTCACTTGATCCTAGTTCTCTAAGATCAGAAGCAGCCACTTCCACATCACCAGTGGTAAAGTATTCCTCTACAAGAGATACCACAGCTTTCTTATATTCATCCAAAGGATCAGAAACAGTTGATCCAACAAGCTCATAAGGCTCCTGTTCCAAGGCAGAGTGAAGGGAACTATTAAAGGATATGCAGAAATGATTACACAAATACCTAATGATACAAAGATACTGAATACATAATTGTCATGTCATTTTCCCAGGTTCAAGTAACTTTCCCCAGGTTCACCAGTCTAATCAACATCATTCCAATCACATGTGAGACATGGAGAACTGCCTAAGAAGTTTTAAGGGGGAAAAGGGAATAATAATTTCTAGCCAGAAGGAGACATTGAACCAAACATGAAAAGTACCTGTTACTACACCAATAATCAAGCAAGCAACAAAATAAACATAAAGTAGATTTGGATCCTGGATCCATGACATAATGTGGGACAGCATCAAATAGAACAAATTGAATTGATTTCCAGGACCATGTTACACCAAGCAACTAGAGCTTTGCGTTTGAGAGACAACTATAAAACTTGTCAGAGTTATTAAACATATGGGATAAATATAACATGTTAATTAAATTATAGGCAATCTTTTTTATTTTTTCTTTCAAGAGAGATTTTGACCCTACTGTAACATATTAAGCATGCAATCTGTCTCAACCAGAACCCAGATTTTTGTCAAACTGTAATTGCACAACCATAATAAGAATAAGTAACGTTTTTCATAGTTCCCCATCAGATTTGCAGCATTAGTCCTGGTCCAAGAATGTTCTTGCATTCGAAACATATTTCTAATTAAGCATCGACCTAACCACATGTACACATCAACACTCTTGAGGATATACAAACTTCGAAAGACATGGAAATAGAACAAGGATTAAAGCTTCAGTATTCATAATTGTGAGAAAACCATAAGATGGCATGTACCAAGAGGTCCAGAAAGAGTCTTTGTGTCATAATTCTCTCCCTTGATTTTATCAAAATTAATCCCAACTACTTATACTAAATTGCACTTAAGAATGCAGCTGACTCGCACTGTAGATTTTTTATAGTTCCTTGCGTGCCAAAAGCACAAAGTGAAGGGGATAAAAGCATACCAACAGTGAAAGAATGCCAACATAATAAACTCTTTCCATGTTTTATGTTCTTTTGGCCACATATAACACATGTAAAAGAATTCATTATACATCCAGATGGAAAATCTGATGGCACTAGCACTTTGCACAACAGCAAAAGTCACATGTATGGCAACATGCATAACCATTCTATTTCTGGTTCATTTTGAGCTCCCCAATTACATAAATTTGGAAAGGAGCTTGTCCACTCTCTGAAAAGGCAATACTTTTCTAATAAACACAAAAGCTTAACATGAAATTGAAAAGCAATATCTAGTTCCCCAAATATCTTATGGAAATTTGCGGAAAGTAAATGTGAAATGCTACCTTTCAAAATAGGGCATCAGTGTCATCAAGGAAAGATTCATGTTCATTTCACATGGAAATCAAATGTTTCAGAAGATAGCCACACTTATAGCATTTACCTTTAGTTGCTAACAATCTAGTAACAGACATAACATTTCGGTGACAATTACAGAATTGCTCCCCCTTTTAGATGCCACATAAGGCAAAAATGACATGGCTAATGACAGTTGAATGATTGCCACCGCCAAAATCCAATCCTTGTATATAACAAGGAAGACAACACGTTACAAGGGCTTCTTTAACTGGTTGAGGAACTCAGATTGTGTTCTAGACTTGACTTTTACTAGTCCAACATTCAGTCTGCCTCACAAGTAAAAAGGAGAAGTTGCAAAAGATGAATCCTTTATCAAAGATAGAACCACTGTTTCATCTTTAACTTTTGATCAGAAAGAATGAAAAACATGTATACACATTCTTGTAAATCTCTTCTCACTGCTAACTGTTCACCAATTTACATAAGGCAACCTTAGTCTATACCGAGTTAATCTCAACAACTAAACTAAAGAATGTAACCTATCGCGGAACAACATCTAGAAAAAGGTGTCATCTTACACACCAAAATGTCCAACAGCAACTACCGTACAGAATGGCTAAAATCCCATAACAGCTGAAAAAGATAAGATATTGACTAATAACTTTTGTCAGAAAATTACCCTTCTTAACTCTGATAAGTTTCCCAGAGTGCGAGCGCCGCACATGCCTGACCGCCACGCCCCCAACCATAGCAGAATGTCCTCCACCCGGGGCCTTGACATGGTGGTGCTCGGACAGCACAGAAGAATTCTGACCAGGAGACTTCGGGCGGGGAGACCTCGGGCCAGGAGATTTGGGAGACGAAGACAGCGACAATGATGACATCACCTCCGCATTCTGAGAAGCTATTTTCAGCATCTCCCTCTGCTCCTCCGTCAGAAACCCCTCGCTGCTAGCCATTTTCACCTCTTCTCAACAAAACCCTATCCACGAAAATAACAACACTGACATACAAAAAACAACACCGATTCATTTCAGATTCCATATCCAAAGCTTCACACATTCACTACATAAGTTCCCGGATTTCATGCTTTTTACCTCTGGCAAGTCCAGCAAAATTCCTCTGGTCTTGGCTCGGATCTCGAGCCAAGCGAGGAGATAGTAACTGGAGAAGCAATCGAGACTCCGATCTTCGCAAGCACGCACAACCACGCCCGACTGCGTCTTCGAGTGCGTGCACTCCGATTGAACCACTGGGTGAACTGTGTGTGTGGAAGCAGTGTGTGTTTATGCGCTCTTTTTTTTCCTTCTGAGAGAAACTGTAGTTAGCGAGACAAAGAGGAAATGGATGAGAACGAAGCGAATAAATAGGGAGGCTACGGTTACATGTACACGTCATCACCTAAACAACAGCGTCCACGTGGCTTTGGCGCTTTAAGCGGATTTCTCCATTGCCCCACTCCGGTACCATTCCGTGCTCTGCTCTACAATTTCCTCTGAAATTGCTTCTCTTCCCGAGGCTGCATCAGTGCGGTGGGCGATGGGGTGCGGTTAGGGTTTCGGGGACGTAGAGTGAATGAATTACGGTAATGCCCCTGGAGCTAGGTTAAATTAAGAAATGTAATTATTGAGAGGTAATTGAGATTAGAGGGAGGATTAAGGATAAAAGGGAAAGGAAGTTGCTCTATTTTTGAAATTAATGTTTTTTCAGCATTCTTGGGCGGAAAGAAAAGTTTATTTAATTAGGTAATTAGGGAACAAATTATAATGGGGTGGCAATTTTGGATTTATATGAATTTATCTATTTTTTTAAAATAGAAATAGAACGTCGAAAATAAATGGATTTATTTTTAAAATATTTAATTAATCATATTATAAGTGGGAAAATGGGTGGAGTGATTAATAAAAATTAAAAAAGATAAATTTACAGTGAGCTTCTACAAAAAAAACAAATATAATTATAAGTACCTCTTTATTGTTTGAAAATTATAATTGTCAAATAATTAGTTTAATTAGTTCTCTATTATATTTCTATCCATTTTTCTTAATGAATTAATCAAAATATCACTGTGGACTATGAATTTAAATATTATTTGTTTTTGGAAAAAAATCTAAAACTTTTAATGGATACTCTTTTTTTATAATTTTTTTTTTTTTCATACAACTCGTATGGGTTTTTTATTGTTTTTAAAACTACAATAAGTGCAAAACTTATAATTTCAAACCTCCATCCAAGGATCATATAATTTTGTAAAAAAAATCAAAAAAATTTGTATTTTTTTAAATAATGAGGAATAATCAAAATTATATTATATTTGAAAAGAACTTGTTGTAATTTATCCAAAAATAAAATTATTATTTGTATTTTGCAATGTACTAAAACCAGCCCAAAAACAAAATTAGTTGATATCAATAATAATAATAATAATAATAATAATAATAATAATAATAATAATGAGAATTATAAATTCCTTAAAAAGCAAACAAAAAACGCTTGAACAATTTCATAGCTATACACAATCTTCTCTTTTTTCAACTTTTTTCTTCTTCTAAATTTGGTAGAAATATTTTATTATATTTATACTATACAAGTGTATTTATGAAGGCTACTATTAAAATATAATTTTATCCTCGAATTAATTATCAACACGTGGTTATTGTGTTGTAGTTATGGACAATTTGGCAATTTGTTGGATTAAATGCAGTTTACCCTTTTATTATATAAAATTAGCAAATATTCCCTATGAAAAAAAAATTAGCAAACTTCTCCCTTATGTTGAAAAAAATATGAAGCAATTTAGCCCCTATCAATGGTTTAGATAAAGGGTATTTCTTTTTTCAAAACATAGGAAGTTTTTTGCTCATTTTTCATATCATAGGGGGTAAATTAATTTTTTTCCCAATTTGTTGGGTTAAACTTGTATGCTTTAATGTTCTTCCTTCTTTCGTCCCGATACAATAAAGTAATCGTATGAATTT
Organism: Sesamum angolense; assembly: GCA_034509725.1. NCBI lineage: Eukaryota > Viridiplantae > Streptophyta > Magnoliopsida > Lamiales > Pedaliaceae > Sesamum > Sesamum angolense. The sequence goes on along the minus strand of JACGWL010000009.1, from coordinate 5,090,598 downwards.
CTAACTTAGGTTAGATTTAATTGATATTCATTAAATGACAAGTGATGTAATTTATTTTAGCGTGTGTCTACAAGGAGATAATTTCAAAAAATATATAGATATTTCATACATATCACTGTCAAACTAATTCTTTTATAATCAATAACTGTATAATTAATTTTTTGGGATAAATCTATAAAATGTACATATAACTTCAAAACTAATTCTAAAGTTAAATAAATAAATATACATATTTATATATATATATATATATATATATATGATATCCCCTAAAATTATTAAGTCCAGCCCACAAATTAGGTATGCTAGCCAACCGGCTAAGAGCCTAATTGGTTCATCAGCAGGACGGATACGGGCCCACCAGCAGGACGGATAAAAGCCCACCAGCAAGAAAGGATAAGGCCATAAGTAGGAAAGAAAGACCCACAAGCTTATCTGTTACTTTACTGAACAGACAGGTCCAAGGAATAACTCTATTTCAGCCGGACACGTCATCATACACCTGGGAGGACACGTCATATAGCTTATCAATATATTTGTACACATCGCCCTAAAATATCTCCAGGTGGTTCCAGGTAAATCGGAGGCAAAACGAGCTGGAAATATTGCAAATAACTAATTCCAGATATTCCAGATAGATTTGGCATACTATAGTCTAGCTCACTTATCTCTGTCAATACTTATCCAAATCTAAAATAGTTTGCTGCGAATAAAATCCAACTCAAAGAGCTTTCTAATGAAGTATGACACTGAACAATTAGCCTTGAATCCAACTTTGTACATGTCTATGAATATGTACATTGTACTTTGTACAGTTTTTGAGCATCATTCTTCACTCAAACTCTCACTCATTCTAATTCTCTCTCGATTTTTAGTATATTTCAAGTTTATATTTTGCACTCCACTAATATTTATCACTCTCACATCATACTCACCATTATTTTCACTCTATTTCAAGTTTTCCCTTGTATTTCTTTTTAAGTTGTTACTGACTTAAGTATCGAATTGCTAAATTCTATTTTGCAGGGCTAGTCCTTCAATAATCTTCGAATTTTCTTGAAAATCCTTCGACCTTGTGGTATGGCCAAATTTCTTATATGCATCAATATATATATTGGTAAGGAAATGAGTGAAAAAATTGATGATGTTCAAAAGAGATTATGTAAATTTAATTTAAGGGCTCATTATAAATAATACGTCATATAATTTAGGGTTAACTATATTTAGATCCCCTTTGAAAATATGAAATTATAATTTAAAATTATATTTACATCCTCTCAAAAAAAATTATTTACACATGAGCCCTTTTTGTTAGTGTTTGGACCAAAAATACTGACGTGAACAAAAAAAAGTTATATAAATTTAATTTTACCCTTCATTTAATATTCCTTAGTAGATTTTATACTTATAACGGGATAAACGTAATTAATATATGTATATATATATATATATATATATATATATATATATGGAGTGAGATTAATATTGTTACATTCTTTCCCTTATAAATACAAAATTTTTATATAAAAATTTAAAATGATGGGTGAAATTGAAAATTTATGTAATTTTGTGTTGCTAACGATAATATTTTAATTCAAATGAAATGGGGCAAAGTGTAAATGAAGAATTTTTGGGGGGAGCGTAAATGTAATTTGAAACTCATTTGAAAAAAAAAAAGAATCATTTCATATTTTCAGAAGGAAATTTAGTGTAACTAATCCTACAATTTAAATAGAAAAAAGATTATACATAGCGGATATCTATCTATACTATTATAAAAGAAATTTCTTTATCGTACCAACTTTTAAATATTCAAATTTACCATTTAATTCATTTCTTTATCTTTCTTAAAAAAATAGTCAGAATAGTAATTTAACTTTTTTTATTATTCTCACAATTACAATTTTTTTTACTCTAACCCACTGTTTCATTTTTCTCTCTCATCTAACATCTTCATATTTCTATTTTGTTAGACATTTTTATATTTTTATTAAAACCCATAATTATAATGCATATTTTTTCTCTCACCTCATTTTTTTTTTACTCTAATAGACTTTTTTCTTCATCATTTTCTCACCATGATTTTTTTTCCATAATTTTTTCTCTCCATCTCATAATATAATTTTTGTATATGTTTGTGGGGTCTGCAAGCAACAACGACTAATACTATTATAAAAGAAATCCTTTTGTTGTACCAACTTTTAAATATCCAAATTTACACTTTAATTCATTTCTTTCTCTAATTTTTTTTTGTTAGAATAGTAATTTCAATTTTTTTAATAATTTCACAATTACAATTTTTTTTTTCACACACTGCTCCATTATTTTTCTCACATCAAACTTCTCCATATTTTTTTTCTTACATTTTTTTTATATTAAATCCACAATTATAATATATTTTTTCTCTCTTACTTCACGTGCTTTCCTAATTTTTTCCTTTCTCATTCTCACGCCATGATTATTGTTTTTCCAAAAAAATATATATATACATATCTCGCATCATAATTCTTTTTTATATGTTCGCAAGAACCGCATGCAACAACGACTACTATGTTAACTAGAATCAAAATACAATAAGAATTAGAACAGAAAATCAAATCCATACTTGTTCCTTCATAACCTATAATTTGCCCTCAAGTGAATTGAATGTCTTCAGCAGTTACCAGAAAGGTGTAGAGTGAATTTTCTTATAGCACTCATTGAGAAAGAAATGAAGGAGACAACGCAGACAAATATGAATTCAGAGACCAAGCAACCTGAGTTTCAGGAAATTTGAACATTTTCTATATAGATGAAACTTCATTTACTGGTGATGAAAAACAGCATTTTCTTGCTACAAAAACAGACGATTACGCCATCGTTTGTGTACGAGCAAATGATAATGTATCTTGTCAGTTGTTGGAATAGCCAGTTTCATCCACAGGGTTTGCTGATGAGCTAGTTTGCAGCAGCACAATGTAGGGCGTACTCGACCAAGCACTCGCTCCGGGGCTGATGTTGCCTCAGCTGCCACGCCTGTAGATTCATTGGATTTTGTTTAACTCAAGTATTAATCATCGACATTAGACTTTCCTCATCGAAACAATGCCAAGAAGTTCTGTATTACCTTGCGGAAAGGAAACATGGCAGTTCTCCAACAATGAAATTTCCAGTGCTCCTTTCGACTCCTAACAACAGAGAACAATCCAGAGAAGTCATTTCAAGCATAAATTGATGATGATCGTCATTTCTAAACGTAGTCGGTATGGTGCAAGTAATCAAGATTCTCATTAAGGATGTAAGTTTTGCATTCAAGATTCTTAAGACATACCCTGGTTTACTTTCAGGCTTGAAGGAGACTGAATTTGGACAACCATTATTAATTTGCTCGGTTAATGGATAAGCTCCTGACTGATCCCCTCTTGCCGTGCTATCTTGTAAGAAGTCGTTGCGTGTACTCACACCAATGCTTAAAGCATTTCCGTTGTTGCTTCTTATGGTCCTGAAGAGCTCCTTTCCATGGCAACAAGTATGTGAGACTTGAGACGTGCAATCAGAGGAACACGTTTCGACATATTTGTCCCTTGTTATGACTGCTGTAGGAGTCGAGTCAGAGGTTTCTGAAGCATTGCTTGTACTTTCTGCAGAGAACTGTGACCTCAGATGGACTCTGCGTGAGCAACTGAATAGACTGAAACGGTTTCTTGAACTTCACGTCTTTGTTTGAAGCATTACATGCAAGGTTTATTCTTAGTTCCACGTTATGACAGAGCATATGTTGAAGTGCACCAGCAATCATTTTCCACGACTTTTCTGCTTTAGATACATAATCGGGATGATCAAACTCCAATTCAGCCACTGCTATACCTGCATATAGAGCACGAATCCGTCACATTCCAGAACCATAGAGACACAATGCGTGTGCATAATGAAGACGATAAACTTCAATTACACATCTAAAATATTCTAACAGTGCTCTTTATTTTTACTAAAGCAAATGGTGTTACAGACACTTCCTTCAAACTTAGATGGGTGCTTTACGTTTTAAACCATTTTCAAGTTTTACCGAATTGGGATGCTAGATATGCAAGTGGAGTCAAGTTTGACCATAGTTAGGTTACCTTGGGAGAGACGAATAGACACCAACTTTCCCCGTTTTAGGAGGAACTTCTTGAGTGAACTTGATGTGCACATTCCAGTAGCTCTCATCCAGATCAACTCCAAGGTTTCCTTATCATCCTGTGTTCCTATTTTCCGAGATTCAACATCCTCACAAGCAAATGCGATAGGGAGCTTCAAACTATCACCGGTTGATGATGTGCTGTGAAAGTCACCATCTGCAAAGTAGAACTTGACTGAGGTAGTAAAATAAAGAATTTTGTACAATCGAGTTATGTCCTGAAAATTATGACTAAGATTGAGTTTTCAGGGTTGTTCTAACCTTGTGGGTGTAATGTTTTCGTGCTCAACCTCGCATCACCCACATCACTCAAAGATCCTGGAGAGCTTAGCTGGAGGAGAGCTACAGTGAGCCATGTTGTCTGATTCTTTGACATTCTCAACTGTTTCTCAGTATCTGAGAGTACTTTTAGCGCGTGACTTAGTTGCTGCATGTCAGCTTCAGCTGCAGGCACGATAAAAAATATTTGTGAAGCAAGCCACTGAAAAGAATGCAAAATTACCTTTAACAGTGGCAAACTTATCAATTTAAGCACCAGTTAAAATGAATCATCCTATCACCAAAAAAAAAATTGCAAAGAAACAGAAAGCAAAGACGTTAAGTTGCAAGCACTTATTTAAACCAAGGACAGTTATACAGAACATACAATTATCTGTTCCGAAAAGCTTCCGTCTGACCTCAGAAACACCGTCTGGACATTTCCCAGCAAGAATGTCCATTATGAGATTTGCCAATTGTGATATAAGCTGCAAAGGATCTATTCTTGATCTCATTAGCTCTCTGGCCCTTTTAACTGTATTTGAAGCGTCGGAAGACAACGCAAGATACAGTAAATCTAGCAATTCATCATCAGAAACAACTCCGTTCTGCAACAATTAACATCAAATTAGACTCGGGATCAGAATGGTTTTGATGAATAAGAAGAATTATTTAACACTTACTACTTCATAAACCAATGACACGTTATCTTCTTTCCAAGCAGACTCAGCTGATCTAGCATCATATCAGCATCCGAAGTGAACCATTCGATTTATTTGCTATGAAGTTTAAAGCATCCTCATCAAAGTCAAGACCTTCTTGAACACATATTTTCTGCAACCTGCTGCTGATATCAGCTTCTTTGACCTTTCGGAAAAGATATCTTTGAGACTTTGATACAGCACGATGGGGAAGCTTATCAAGGTAAGGAGTGACCATTATGAATACAACATGTCGAGGAAGCCCCTCAAGGCTGTTCAATATAATCGCCCATGTTTCTCGGTGCAACAGGTGGCACTCCTCAAAAACATAAACCTTAAATCGAGAGGAAACTGGAGAAGCCCCTGCATTCTTAATAAATGATCCACACCTTTCAATTCTATTGATTCTCACTGAGTCCACTTCTTTAACATCCCTACTCTTTCCTGAGAAGAATGAAACACATTCTTGGCACAAGCCGCACGGTCCTGTAATCTCAGGAGAAAGACAATTTAACGCAGCAGCAAATATTCTTGAAGCAGATGTTTTTCCAGTTCCGCGGGGCCCATGGAAGAGGTATAAGGAACTTATCTGCCTACTAGAGATTGCACTTGACAGAGAGGTTGCTACGGTATTCTGCCCAACCAATTCGCCAAATGATTTTGGCATAAACTTTTGGCAGAGATTTCTAGGACTTCCCATGTATGGACTAACTCCTTCACGATTGTGCTTCCAGTCCATGCTCTCCCTAGTTGCCAGTACTTGGCCAGCATTCACTAACAAAAGAGGCTGTTCCTCAACATCAGCAAGCATACTTGGTTCTCTAAACTTGGCAGTTCTTGACCAGCAGCTACCTATTCCGCATCCTTGATGACAAGACTCCATCAAACCAACATCTTCATTTCTATACAATGACATTCCCTGACTTGAACGCTCATTTGTAGCTTCAGGAATAGACAAGCATGGACTTGATGCACGGCTCGAAACATCACCAGCTGTTACTCTAGACAATCCTTCAAGCTTCCGATGCCAGATTTTGCATTTTGACCCACCACGACGCCTCTTTTCAGCTTGCTTCGGTATCTCATCTGGTTCGTTGCAGGAACCCGAACCCTCGACACAGTCACCCGAAGCTGTCACACGGGTGAATTCCAGTCCTTTAGCACCATAATCTTTGCAATATCGCTCACTCAATGTTTTCTCATTAAACCCCATCTCCAGGTTAACGGGATGTGAACCCGAGCCTTCAACATGAAATGACCTTTGAGGTGTAGAACCTGAGCTTCCAACCATGCCCCAATTGTTTCAGGAGAAACCAACCTTGGATTACAATGTCTTGAACCATAATATAACTCGTGGTCACTCACATGCTGCTCCTCCTCCCTTCTACATCCTGGAACATTCTTATCAGTAGTGCCTCTGCGGCAACTATTTTCAAATCCTAAAGTGATGCCATTGATGGAATTTGTTTCCCAGTTCACATTGTCAACCAAGGCAGAAAACTTGCTCATAGAGTTGGTCAATGGGTCTCTAAGAGACCTCACTCTCCTGAGTGCTACCAGTGTTCTTGATATAGGAACATCAACAGAATGCCGCCGGCCCTCCATTTCTTTGAGTAACAAAATGAAAACTATCACAGACTTAGGAACATTTGATAGCTAGGAACCATCAAGGTGAACTGCAATATCAACCTGGAAAACACCAAAACTAGGCATTCAGAAGGACATTGTGTAATCTGAACCTCATACTTTCCACCAAAAACAAGATTCCCAAGAGAAAAAAGATAAAGTATGGAAAATATAATCTTCAAATCTTTCAAGATTGGAATTTTGAACATGCATATCCAGACTACTGAAGAAGTTGGCTGTAAAACTGTAGGACAGTAAAAAGAAAAACAAGTGAAATTTCACAAATTATGTTCCTCCAGAAAATGGGACTTTCATGGCAAACCAAAAATGTGCTCATTCAATTTTCAAAAAGCCTTTAGTCACCCAATAGCATCACAATGGCAATGTACTACTTTCTGGGGTTTTCTCTTTAGGAACACCTGAAACTCACCAAAAAGGGGAAAAATCAAAAGCAAACATGAAGGGCACGTACAAGAGGTACAGCACAACGTATCACCTTTTTTTCTCAGAGAACAACACTACAAAAAGTTTAAAACACTAGAAGTCACCATTTTCACCAGAACACACGAACACACAAAACGGTACGCCATCACTCACCAAATACTCCACAACACGCACAAAGAGATAAAACCTCAAAAAAAACCAAATGTTAGCATACATTAGACAACCCCTCTCAGTCAAAAGGAAAAAAAAAAAAGAAAAAAAGATTCTTGAAATTCGAAAACTCACACAAATAATAAACAAAGAGTAGACTAATATTTCTTCATTAACATCCATACTCTAGTACCATATTATACTACTCCCTACATTGTAAGAAACAAGGTGGAAAAACGACAACTTTGAAAACAATGGAAGCAAAAAACAACACCTGTGGATTGAAGAAGAAGCTACACAAACGTCGTCTCCATCCCCTTGAAATCCACAAGAAGCAAAAATTTTCAAATGGGTGCGAGAATTTCGGTAGACCCACTAAGAAAAAGATTATTTTTTCCCTGAAAAAATCGTACTTACCCCTATACACGCACTATACACACAGCCTCAAGAACAGAGGTCAAGTCACGTTCTTGGAGGTGGTGATGAGTGGCAACGCAGTAAATGTCATTAATGGGGCAAAGGGTGAAATGCATGTCATCTCATTGAATTCAAACAGCTCAGTTAATTTACTTTGATTCAAATTGAAAATGAAGTGAGAAGAGGGTTATTCCAAATAGGGATTTTATTTTCAGATAAGTTTTTTTTTTCTTTATCTGCAGATATTCTCTTGTCATGTGTGTGATGTTTGTTTTTCTTTCTTCTGCGCTTTTGCAGAGTTTTGTTGCAGGGACTTTGGATTTTTTTTTGTATATAGTCATGGGCCTAAGTCTTGACAACTAGTACTCCTATGTGGTCTTGAGGGGTAGTATGGGAATATTAATTCTGACAGTTGCTGGTAGTTTGGTTGGGAAAAGAGATGCATACACACTATGGTGGCGCGTGCAGACACGCTCTCCGTGTCCGGTGGTGTTTGGTGGAAAATATCATTCTTTTGGGTGCCAAACAGTAATCATTAAATTAAATTAATTGGTATGGCACGCAATCCTGCATATATATATATATATATATATAATATTTTTTTACGCTTTTAAAATTAAAATATATGAATAAAAAAAGAGAAAAAAACAAAGAAAAGAAAACTAATTGATCATGTAAAATCCGAAAAGTTGATTAAGTTAAGGATAATTACACTCCTTTTCTAAGATTTAATGTAATTACACATAAATTCTATATAGTTTGAAAAATTACATCTAGCACTCCTAAGGTTTGCTTCCGCCTTAATAATTTGTCCCTTCGTTAGTTAAAATTCAATAAGTTTGCTGATATTAACAAAAAAACTGAATAAAAATTGATAAATACTCTCGATTGACTTATTATAGGTCAAACAACTTTTTTTGAACTAAATTATCCTTATAATATTGAAGATATGCCTCCTCATATGCATTAACGCATGAAAACGTATGAGAGTAATTTGGTGATAAAAATATTTATTTGACATGCAATAAGTCAATAAAAAGTCAATCGGAGGTAAATACAGTTTTTTTTTTAATTCTTTTGTTAATATCAGGAAATTTGATGAATTTTGACTAATTGGGGGATAAATTTGTTAGACGAAAGCAAACTTCAAGAGTGATAGATATAATTTCTCAAACCACATGGAGTTTACGCGTAATTACACCAAACCTCCGGTAAAGTCCTCATTGCCCTTATTTTTGTGTTTTTTTACAACTTATTTGTCAGTAAGCATTTAATGCATCTGACTAAATTTTGTCTATTGAACTCACCTCTACAATCACAAGTGTTCTCCTTTCTTTTCTTCATATCCAGCGCACCGAAGGACCTCCTAGTAAGCCTTCCAATTCTCACGACTTTCGCCTTCTATTGTTTCAATTTTCATGTCAAATATTTTTTACGTTTCTCATAACTTTGGAATTCACGCTACCCATTATTTTTCACAAACTAATTTTTGTTAAAGTTTAATATGTTGATTTTATTTTTCTGATTTTTCGTTCACAGCTCCTGCGATCTGTTGGGCATTTTTGTGAGGTGTTCACGATAATTCTTGCGGCGGGTAAGTAACTTATTGCTTCATTCTTTTTTAATTTGCAGGAAAAACGATGTTAATTGAAGTTTGTTTTCCATTTTTTTTGGTAAAATTGATTTTCATTAATCCTTTCTGAAACGACTGATGATGAAGTGACTGCAATGAATGTTTTTGCTTTGTAAAATATGTGTTGTAATTATTTCTCAACAATGAGTTTATGATGAACATTCTATTTTTCTTATTTTGAACACAATGATTGCGCTTTTTTGAACAAATTGACGATGTTGGTGGAGGAAACGACCGTCGAGTGGTATACTTGTGCCAAGTAAGCAACTCATTGCTTCCTTCCTTTTGTCTATCACTTATACACCTGGTGGAGGAACAAATATGTTTCGAGTTTCTAATGGAAACGGAGATCCTCGCCGGAAGAAAGAACGACGAAGGTGAGACCTATTTATTCGTAGAAGCAAAGAAAAAGAGAGTGTGATGAAGAGGAACCCCAAAGTCATGATAGTAAAATTTGTACTATTGAGGGAAGTTAAAATTGTAATTGCAGTTCCCAATCAATTATTTAATACAAAGCAAATAAACAAAGAATTATTGGATCAATGAAACTATCCTAAGTAGTAAACAAGTAACTAAATAATCCATTTTAGTCCAATCACTTGTACAATCACAAGTTAATATTTTGAGCATTTATTCAATCTCAAAAAATAAATTGAAATACAAATTTGGATTCACAAAAAATTGATGGGCCAATATCATTAATCCTCGTACCTGTGAGAGTAGAAGGTCTTTTAGTATAGATAAAAGTAGGAGCTCATTTATTTAATTTTCTGAAAAAATCTGTTTTTTTTTTTTTTCTATAAGTAGGAGCTCATTTATTTAATATTCTCCTATTTTTGCTCTGTTCCTGATAAAAATAAAAATTTTACTTTAAAAATTGAAAATGTTGATTTCTAAATTTGTAGAGGTTAGTTCAAACAAGAAATGTTGTATTTTTCATTTAAAAACAGTTAATGTACTAACAAATTAAAGAATCCTTGGAATTACTATATTAAATAGTTAAATTTAATTTTTTCATTATTCACATACTAGGCCATGTTTACTATCCTAGAAAACATTTTATGGGGGTCGGGAAAATATTGGATTATGACCGATACTATGTAGGAGTTGAATATAGGAGTTTTATTTACTTTATTTTGCTAAACAAGCCTGATTATCCATTGTGGAGTGGTGTCAAGTTCTTACTAAACTGGTGCTTTGTTGGGAGTATTAATTGTTTTTACTACACTACCCTTCAATACGTACAAAACATCTTATCCAACAGTAACCAAGAATAGGGACCTTTCTTCGACCCTTCTCCTTGGAAGCCAAATTGACTGCAGCACTCTTCAAATATATACCTTCTCAACCATTACTCACACCATGAATTGGGACATTGCTCAGATTCCCTTAAATGAGAATAGGAGAAAAATTTATACTCAACGATGAATAAGGCTACTACTTTGAATCCGAATGCACTATGTAACAAAAACAGAAGAACAACATATAGTATGAAATTGGAGTGCTGTGTTTTTTTTCACTTTCACCTGTTAATGTTGGTTGAATGCAGACGATCGCGAGGAAGTGGCAACTACAGCTACATTTCACCTTTGAATGTTGTGTCTTGTGAGAGATGAAGGAACACTCCTGGAGATGAGTGAGAATTTTTTAATGTAGAAAAGAGAAGATGAAAAGTTGTAAGATGGGTAGGTGAAAGGAGTACAAATATTCAAATCAAGTTAACAATGCAATTGATGTATCACAACTTTTAATGGTAATTTTGTGCAATACAAAGGGCAATTTGGATATTGACAGAAGGAAGATGGGGTCACATTTGTCATGCCATAGCATGAACAGTACCCGGACTAGGACACCGATTAAGAATCCACCAAGCCAGATTGAAATTTTAATGCGAATGTTTTCTTGACTTGTACAGGGCCTGAACGTAAACTATCAGGCCATTAAAAAAAATGTAAACGAGCCACTCTTTCAGAAAATAACTTTAATCCAAATTAATAAGGTACTTAAACATGGCCCTATACTATTAATTAAGTTGACAAAATGTGTAGTGCAGTGTCATGTAATTTTTTCCCCTAAAAGTAAGATGATTTAAATAGAAAATTTGTCCCCTCTGGTTAAAATCCACATTTTCAACCACCCTATTACATACCTTCTTCAACCTTATATTATCCCCAAAAAAAAATTTATTATTTTTCTTTATACAATTATCATTAACTGTAGATAGCTTTAATTTATTTTTTATTCAAAAATTATTTACATTATCAACCGTGCACAAACTGCTAGTACACTATTCAAAATATATTAAATTATAATATGTTCTTTTGAGGTTTATTATAATTATAAATACCTTATAATCGTTGTTTGAAAAAAATATAAATACTCTATAAAGTATTTGTTAGGCTACCGTTAATTTTAAAAAAATATTTTTTATTTTTAAATAACAAAATAAATATTTATAATTATGATAAATTTTAAAAATTTCATTATACTACATACTACTCTCATGTCTCCTCCTTGAGTTTTAAAACAAAAGGCCCAACATCTACTCCAATTGGGCCTTCAATAATAATGTTAAGCCACATGAAAGAATTCTTAATGAAACTGGGCTTCAACTTCAGCATTTCTTGAGTGTTTTTGCATTATTTGTGTGTTTGGAGGTTTTTTTTTTTCCAAGATTTTCTAACTCTCGTGGGCTGTTAATCTACATACATTCGTTCACATTTTTGGGTCACATAAAATTACAAGGTTACTACACTGTCTCTCCTTAAAATTTTGTGTAATTATATGTAAATTTTATGTAATTTAAAAAATTACATCTATTTATTTTCGTCCAACATATAGATTCCACGTTAGTTAAAATTCAGGAAATTAACTGATATTAGCAAAAAGGTATTTAAATAAAAATCAATACTTATCCCCGATTGATTTATTACAGATCAAATAATATATTTTTTACCATTGTTAATAAGACTTGTGTTTTTGGTAAAATACTACACGTGGTTTGCTAGGGCCTTTTTTTTTGCTAATTTTTCTATCATAAGAGAGTAATTTGCTGATTTACAATATCACAGTGGAATAAATTGCAATTTTTTCTTTATTCAACATATTGCAAAGTGTTCCTATTACATAAATAGAAATGCAACAAAAATTCTCTCTGTTTGGATGCAGCAAAAGACTAATGAGTCATTCAAGGACAACCACCAACTCCACGAGGATCTATGGGTCAAATTCTTTCTTCTGTATTTTTTTTTTATATTAATTCAATAAATACATTAATAGGACAAAAAATAATAAATAAATTATAATAATTAACTTCAATGTAATTAAGAGTTTAATTCAATTAATATATTAATATAATACATACCCACACATTTAATAGGATTCAAAGTCATAACCTCAGATGTATTCGTGGGATTTCAATCTTAACTTTAATTATTAACTAGGATATCATTGATATTTGATAGTCAGAATTCTTCCTCAACATGATAAGTAGAGTAAAACTACGATTTACAAGGGTAACAGTAATTTTAAGGTCCCGTCACATTTTACTCCCTGTAAATAAAAATACACAGACAATATTATCCCTATACTTTCAAAAGAAGTTCACTTCCTCTTGCTTCAAGGTCTTGCAATGTCTTTCTGCAATTAACACAATCATACTAAGAAGAAAAAAAAACATCTTAAGCAAGTTTTAATGGGGCAAAAAATGAAATAAAATGTCGCATTCTGGAATCCGATCTGAATTGAAATGATATCACAAGAACTGTGTGAATTGGATGACATATATATATATATACATGCATGTAATAAGACAGACATATTTTGAACTTATTCTTAGCAGGATAAAAACATTAATTATTGTTCAAATGGCCCATAATAATGGATCTTATGGACAACAAAATTTGACAACAATATCGAAAACTAATATCTGAGTAAAATTTAGATAACTTTTATCCCCTCACATGGCCCAATTGAAATGTTAAATTTTTTAAAAGGGAGAAATGCAAATAGTCATGATATTGTAGATGAATAAATTATTTTTTTATAAAAAAATATAATATCAAATTACTCCCTTAGGATAAAAATACAACAATTTAAATAGATTTGTTTTAAGAAATATAGGGAGTAAATTGCTTTTTTATGATAAGAGTTAGGGTAATTTGCTCATTTGTAATATCACAGAAAAATAAATTGCATTAAACCCCATTTCAAAGGTACAGAGAAAGATTTGTCAGCAACATCTATATCGTGAATGTGTGTGTAGAAAATATTTCTAGAAAGTAAATATAAAATATAAGATTTACGTTGTTTGAGAAAAATTCTCCGATTTTTACGGCTACTTAGAATTAATTTTTTTTATTAGAAAATTTTCATATGAATTATAGAATTACAATTTAAATGACAAATTTACAGAATTAAAATACAATTTTGCTGAATTAGATTCTGTGGCATGAAATAGTAATCTTGGTTTGATGTGTAAAGGCAACATGAAAATGTACTAACATACTACTATTTATGCATTGCATAGTTTTTTTTTAATTTAAAAAAACAAGCTTTATCTAATTTTTGATTCATTTATTTTGAGTGTTTTTGGACACAATAATTGATTTACCGCTTTATTTACTGAGAAAAATACTATATATATGATTTACTACAAAAAAATTATGATTTTTGGCTATAATTTAATATAGTAAAAAAAATCCATAGTGAATACTACTTAATCACAATTCCGTAACGGCTACTAGCTACCTGTTGTTTATGCAAAGTGCACTAGAAAAAAATTGACTATTGGCTATAATTTTAATAGTTATAAGCTAAAAATCGTGGTAAATAATTTTTATTGACCACGGTTATATAAAATCGATGCAAAAATATGAATTTTCCACCAAGGAAAAGTTATTTGCCATGGCTAACTCTTAGCCATGGTAAAAATATTTATCATGGCTAAAAGCCACCCTAACAGATACCACAACCAGCAACTGTTGCATGACCGTGATCAATGACTATTTGCTACAGTTATTTTATTTTTAACCATGACAATTAACATGGTTAACTGTAGCATTTTTTATAGTGGTGAGGGTGAAACATTACCTATGATTAAAGTCATGACAAATATTTTGACCTACCATAGCTAAAAACTATGGTAAAATAAATTTTTGTGGTCATTAAAATTAAAATTTTCTTATTAATTTTAGTTAATTGTGGTTAATAATATTAATATATTATTATTTTTAAGTTATGCATATTTATAAAGTAGCAAAAAATTAATTATCTGTTTTTTAATGATTATATAATATTATATATCATCGTCTACTACTAATTCTCATCTTTTTTTCACCTCCATTAATTTGGAAAAATTAATTAAAGTTACCAACTAAATTAATTGTAATAACTACTTATTAACATTAGAAAGTATGAAAATTATAAGGTAAAATGATTTGTATCTATATCACAAAATTAATATCAAAAGATGTTTCCTCTTATCAAAGCTCAAGGAAATCGAATATTTCAATCTCATATAAATTAAAGAATATGGTATATATATCTATATCTATAATCTATACTATATAAAAAAGAAAATGCCATTTTTACTCACAAATGATGGTTATTTACACCACCGCATCAATTTTGTATGAAGTCAAAAATGCCCTTGAACTAATAATATAACTAACTTATTTAAATTTTTAAATTTTAGTTTAACTGTTAAATTAAATTTTTTTCTTTTCTTTCTTTTTTTCTTTTTTTTTTAAATTTAATATATTAGTTTATATTTAACTTTTATATAATATATTTTAAAGTGTAAAAAGTTATTTATATGCACGCAAGGACGACGTGCCACAATCTCTAGTATTATAAAAGAAAACCCTTTGCGCGTACTAACTTTAGATTGTCCTATTTTATCCTCAAATTAATTCCTTTTCTTCAAAATAAATTTGGTCAAAATAATAATATTTAAATTTTTAAATAATCTCACAATTTTATAAAAAAAAATTCTCTCACCCACTACTCCATGTTTCTCTCTAAACTTCTCCGTGTTTATTTATTTATCTTTTTACAAATTTTTTATTTTTAATAAACTTCCAATTATAAAAATATTATTTCTCTGTCATCTCACCCTCGTTTCTTTATTCTCATGAACTTTTATTTTTTTTCTCCATCTCATATCATAATTTTTTTAATATGCTTGCGAGAAACGCGTGCAGCTATTATATAAAGGGGTGTAATTAATGATTAGAGAAGTATGTTAATTTGTGACCAAGAAACAAGTTCATATTATATTATGTAATATATATAATGTGGAACATGGCCTAATCATTATGTGATCTAACCTATATCACCTTTACCTATCATTACCAAAGATTTTGCCATCATTTAATATCTTTTATCCGGTTTGAGAAAACCATTAAAAAGTGAAAAAACTCCATATTTGATAATAATAAAAAAATTATCCTAGCTTTTGAGTTTAAACATTTTAAAGCAAATATATATATATATATATATATATATATATATATATATATATATATAGTTTTGGACTTTTCAAAAATAATAATTTTATTCTCCTACATGCATTAGCCCGTTATTTTAATATAGGGATAATTATATTCGCCTTTCTTAAAATTGATGTAATTATACCAAAATCTTTTGTAATTTGAGAAATTACACATAACATCTCTGAGGTTTGCTTTAATTTAATAAATAAGTTCATTCGTTAGTCAAAATTCATTGAATTTGCTCATATTAACAAAAAAAAAAAACTTGATATTTACCATTGATTAACTTTTTATTAACTTATTGCAGGTTAAATATTTTTTTTTCCGACTAAACCACCCTTATAACGGTGAAGGCCTCACACACATTAATGCGTAAAGGCAGTTGAGGGTAATTGGATCATAAAAAAATTATCTGACTTACAATAAATTATTAATAAGTTAATCGAGAAAAATATATTTTTTTTCAATATCTTTTGTTAATATCAACAACTTTATTGAACTTTAACTAATAGGGAGACTGATTTATTAGATCAAAATAAATCTAATAAAAGAAGAGTCACTACAAGAAATTAGCTCTTGAGTATCAATATATGATTCACTAGGAAAAAAATAATTATTGGCTACAATTTAAATAGCTGCGGACTAAAAACAGTGGTAAATGTTTTTTATTAACCACAGTTAAATAAAATCGATGCAAAAACATAGGTTTTCCACTATAAAAAAGTTATTTGTCATGACTAAGAGTCATGGTAAGAATATTTATCATGGTTTTTAGTCGTGTCAAATATTTTAGTCACCCTCGCAGATACCATGGCCAACAATCATTGCATGGTCGTGGTTAATAACTATTTGCTACAATTATTTTATTATTAACCATGACTATTAGTCATAGTTAAATGTCATATTTTTTATAGTGATTCTTAGAGCAATTTTTGTATATCTCTTTATTATATTATATGGCCAAAATTTTCATGAAAAACAGCACGTGTCATGCACATGATAGTTAAATATATGATTATTGGAGCAGTTTTGGTACATCACAAAAAAAATAGAAAAGTATGAATTTCTATTACGATTAATTATCAATGTTAGAAGTAGAAATTATTAATGAATATGAATTGATCATAACTGTTCAATTAACTAATTTATTTTTGGGAGTAAACCAAAATATCAATCCATAGCTGAAGTTCATGACAAATAAATGAACAAGTATAGAATTTTGTTTATTTTTCTTAAGGTCGATGCCAAAATGAAAGACTAATATATATATTACACAATAATTCGGTTCCCCCCCACAATTAAATGTAAATAGTACTAAAATTGTAATTGTGTTTGTATGCTATATTATGCAAATTATATATAATGGTAAATTACAACAAATTCTACTAAAATTTGATATAACTATAAATATCTTTTTGTTGTTCAAAAAATTACAAATACCCCTGATTTTAATGATTGTCTAACAATTAGCTAAATCCGTTTGTCTCTATTAGATTTTATTTATTTTTTGTGATGAGCTGACCAAAATGTTCCTGTGGACTGTCAATTTTATTTTAATTCTTTTTAAAAAAAATGTTGACTAGTTGATTTTTTTTATAATTTTTCAAAATTTTATAATCTACCTCATCTGATTTCTTTACAACATTCTGTTTTTTTTTTCTAAAAAAATACAATAAGAGCAAAATTGATATTAGGATGGTATTTAAGAAATTTTTAAATAATATTTATAATTATGCCGAAATTTAGGAGAGTTCATTGTAATTTAATATATAGTATAAATCCCATTTCAAGGAAAATAAACTTTTCCTAAATATAATTTGTAGCATTATATTTATACACGTGGCGTATATATATTAAATGAAGTAAAAAATTCGACATGATTGGAAATAAAAAATCTAATTAATCCAATTTCTTTTAGCTAGGCTTTATTGTTTTTGTTTACAATAAAACCAAACGTATCCTTATGTTACGGGAACTTTCTATTCTATTCATCAATAATTTTATTTAATTGCTATAGGTTATATTTATTTTTGCAGCCCAATTTCTATAGTATAGTCATTTTTTTTCTCATTATTTCATTCCAATAAGACGTGTCAACCGTGTGAATCATCAAATTGTTGAATATTAAACGTATGTGCATTAAAACACTGTAATAGCTTATTATATAGCATCCCCCAAAAGTCAAATTTGATCATCAATAATAAGATTTCAACAAGATTTTTGATAAATTAATAAATAAATAAAATATTTAAAAAAAAAAAGAAGCCCCCTTATTAAATATAGCATTTTCTTTAACAAAAAATTAATATTAAATTTTCTTTTCTCTACAAAGAGTTAAACGATTTTGACTAATCACAACCACAGGCCAAAGCATATTGGGGACTATATCTATATAATATTATCCACCTGACGCAATACCCTCCGCTGGAAGAGCCATGAGGCCCGGTTCTTCGCCCAAGTCCCATGGCCAACTCTCCGTTTGGAACAACCAGGCTAAACTCAAGCCGTTGGAATCCAATCAATCAAATCAACCTAACATCTAGTCATCTTGATGTCCCACTTGGGTTATAAATCCGAGTTATCGAGCTCGACTATTTATAAATTATCCACCAATTGATACAACCTTTGTATTAGTAGAGGGAGTCAAACACCCCTGCATTTTGTACCCATAGAGGCCAAAGCACCACCTACATGATGAATTCATGGGAAGAAATTGACCTTTTGCCACTACATTAGGCACAAAGATCAGGAACACTTTGTGTACCAATTTGTGTAATTGGACAAAAATTTGGGGATTAAAAATACATTCTAGATTTAAATTTAATGTTTTATTTTGATGTGGTTAATTTTCCATGTCAAAAATTATATATCGTCAATAAATCCTTTTTAATAGTTAAGTTATAAAGTGTGTGTACTCGTCTACGGAACGAAAAACATTGTTAGGAACATTAGAAAAAATATGACTTTTATATTATTATCATGGTTAGAAGAGCAAAAAAATTATGGCGGATATTAATTAACCAGAGCTAGACGCAGTGGATATTAGTTGTTGTTTCTATAAGCAACGTCAAACTATTTGTTACAGCTAAAAATTGTGGCAAATATTTTGATTATAGCCAAAATCATAGCAAATGTTGATCAACTGTGGTAAAAATTTGAATTTTTATATTGATTTTGTTTGATCATAATTGATAATATTAATTATTAACCCTAACTGACTTATAGTATGGAGAATATTTAAAAAAAAAATTTAATAGTGGGGAGGGCCAAGAGATTCATCACGCAAGCTCTCTTGACGATCAAGGCAGATAGATTGCAAACTCTTAGAACGAATAAGAGCTTTACGTTTCAAGAATGGATAAATTGGTTATGTATAGAGAACGAAATAGAGGTATATAATTTTTGTGGTAGGATTAAAATTATATTTTTGCAATTTTTTATTATTGATAAAATAATTGTTATGTCCTAATAAGCAAACACATGGTCCGATCCACATCCCGAATCCATCAATTCACATATACATATCATATCGTTGTACTGAAAATTTGAGATAAGGCCTCTTTAAGTGAATTTGAGTTATATTAATATTCCAAAAGCATGAAATACTTTTCGATTATCCTAGTTCCGAGCCTACAAAACACACAATCGTTATAACCACATCGGGAAGATCTCGATTATAGTTCTTTGATGCTCAACTTAAAAGGTTGTAGGAGAAATAATAATCAAGAAGGTCGTAAAAAATAATGGTAACAAAAGTTGTACCTGCTACGTACATACACTACAAAAAAAATTGAGTTTTAGCTACAATATTAATGACCATGGCTTAAAAATTATGGTAAATCAATACTATTAATCACAGTTAAGCAAAATCAAAGCAAAAGCTTAAAATTTTACCACGATTCATCACTATTTGTCATGATTTTTAGCCATAGTCAAAACATTTTTCATGATTTTGGCCATAGCGAAAGTTTTGACCACACCTATAGAAACTACTGTTGATAGTCGTTGCGAAGCCGTTATTGATTTGTATTTGCTACGGTTTTCTTCTTTCAACTATAGTAATTAACCTTAGCAAACAATCATATTTTTTCTAGTGATAAAGGGTGAATATTTATAGATCTTTCCAAATTGTACGATTTTATATGAATTACGGACACTAAAATAATTGGATGGTCACGATAAAATTCACACATATGAGGAATAAAGATGGACTGGATCGTAAAAACTTTGAATTAATCAACCGATATCCATACTTTCATGAAGATCGTAAATAATATATGGGGATGTCATAGTGTATATATATATATATATATATATATTTAGATACATATATGAAAATTTGGAATATATATAATATATTCATGAGTAGCATCAAAAGTTTTGATAAATGGGGAGTTGATGTGAAAATACAAAAGGGTTGCATGTGCAGATGGGCTCAAAAAATTGACCTAGAGAATTGGTGAAGATGCATGTGGGCATGAGGAGGAGTGATGAGAGAGAGAGTCATGGATAATGTTAACATGAATTCAAGAGGTTTCCAAGTCACAATCCAATAAGCACCTTTCATCATCAACCACTCTACTAATGCCTCCTCTCCTGCCTATACCTCAACTTCCCTTAATTAATACTTCCCACCTAATCAATACACACACCAAGTACTTCTTCACTAGGGTTTCATGTCTGGATATCGTGAGTCTATCGGACGTGAGAATTTATGATAAAATTGAACTTTAGAATGATTTGTCGAAAAAAATATCCAACAAACATATATATGTGAATTGTTCGATCAAAAATACTTATAAAGTATTGATCACTTCATCAGTTCGTAATCTATCGAGAATCGAGTATGACATTGAAATATTGAAAATGACAAAAATTCATACGACAATGCATGTGTGTGTATATATACGGATCTTAGTACACATCGAAAATGACAAAATTTTCAAATATATGCGTACTTGTGTGTATAGATAAACTCTTATTCGTAGTTTTTTTTTTTTTTTTAACTTTTGTCTAAAACGTTATGTCTAACTCAAACGGATACTAAATAATTAGCCATATAAGTCAAAAATATTTGTCAAAAGCAAATATAAATAAACACCTCTAATTACGCAGTTTAAAGTCCATGACGAGTAAAACGTTCACATATATAATTAAATCCACATTAAATTGAAGTGGTCAACAGCCTTGAGCTTTATATTCTAGTCTGAATTTTCTTAAATAATTTTGGCATTATATATATATATATATATATATATATATATTATATATATATATATTAAATAATATGATACACTATCAAAATATTATTTTAAAAATTGAAAATCGACCTATGTATATAGACTTAAATGTATTCTTGGTCCCGTTACTTATATCATTTGTATTTTCGTTATTTAATTTTTTAGGATAATATTTTCATCCTACATCATTTTAATTTTCATAATTTTAGTCATTTTTTCTACTAGAGTTCACCATTCTCATCGGAATAATGAATGTACATCTCATGCGACCTTTTAAATTTGGATTATTGTTCGATCCTATTGGATCATTTTTGCCAGCATTTTTGCACTTTAACTTTTTAGGTTATCATTTTGGTTCTACATCTTAATTTTGTGCTTTTAATCCTTCTTGTACTAGAGTTCATCCTTTTTGTCGACGGATGTGAACTCCGGTAAAAAGATAATTGAAATAAAAAAATTAAAAAGATACAACAATATCAAAATGCTTCCCTATAAAATCAAAGAATAAAAACTAAAAAAAACTTAAATTATGAAGCAAAAAATACATATAGTCCTATATATATATTATATATATATATATATATATATATCCTTGTATACACTGCATGAAACACTTGACAATTGACATCCTTAATCAATGGCAACCATTGGTTGGAAGAGACAAGAGAGAGGGAGGGGGCAAAGCTCCATGTGGGACAGTAGCTTTCAAGAGGAATAAGGTGGTCACTAATCTCTAAGGGCCATGTGTCGGTAGGCGACGGCGACAAGTGGCGCAACAAGAGGTCCTGCATTTGCCATGTTAGTGTTGGGTGTCGCTTGTTGCGCCGTGGTTTGCGGTCTAGAAAAAACACATAGATTTAAAAGTTGTTATTGCGATTTTATTTTATGAGTTTGAAAAGTAGAAGCGAAAATTGGATGGAAAGTAGGGCAAGTTTGAATCCATGAGGTTTGATTTTTGGAGCCAAAGCATGTGCTGCTGTCCTGTGCCAAATTTTTGGGGGATTTTGATGATATGTCACCATCATTTATTCAATCAACCCACACACACTCACACATCTATATGTGGATAAATTCTTTAAAATACATAATATAAATACACTCAATATTCAAATGTGAGACTTCTCATAAAAAAGTCTTGTGTCGCAACTACTGACCCGTCCCGATAAGGGTTATTTAAGTCGAGATTAAAATTAATTGACATATCGAATAATGACTTAAGTTAGGGGTAAAAGTGACTAGAATTGGTTCCCATGCAACATTTAAAAACTCGACATTAGCGAGTTGGTATAATTTATTTATTTGGATTCAATCCCCAAAAACTTCCCATAGGTAAAAGTTGGTTCGTTTATCGAGCTGTGCCTACCTCTATCTAGCTAGACATATTTAAACTCAGACACATTCTAACTTCAATAACAAAATGGTAAATGACATAGTTTTTTTAGAATTTTTAATTGAGAAAATCACAATTTTAGTTCTATAAGTATGTGGGTCGGCAATTTTTGCTCTATATGAATCTATTTTGATAAATTTGTCCTATAATTTTGAAATAATGGGACATTGAGCACAAAAATAATGAAAAAAGTGCACACGACATACACGTGACCAGCTTAATTAGGTGCAATTTTCCATCATTTTTTACCCTTAAAATTGTCGAACTGTATTCATACATAACTAACATTGACGCTCATTTTATACTTACAAGACTAACATTGCAATTTTTTCATTTTAAATGCTTATAGATACTCACTTTCTTTTATACTTTTCATGTATTTATAACCTTGTGATACCCTATCACACAATGTAATTAGAATAACTTCAAATTAATTAAATGAAGACATTATCACGAGTAAACAAGGACAAATTTTTGAGGTCCCATGAGATCAAATATAGTTCAATTTGGATTTGCTCATCAACAAGATATATATGTCCTAAGTATATATAAATAATTAACTATTTTACTATATAAATGTAAATAATTAATTAGGTATTAAATCCACTTGCAAAAAGATTACAAAATAAAGAGTTTTTCAAAGTGATTAATGAAAAAAGAGGAGCCACAAAAGCAATGATCTTGAAATGCAATAGTAAAAAAGGGAAGATGAAGACAATCATGTCACCCAAATCCAAATAAATATTAATTATTATGAAATAAATAATATTATATACTTAGAAAAGATGTCATGCACAACCACAACCACATCATGATATAATTTCTGTCGGTGAAGAGTAAATGAAATCATGACTATTTCCTTGTATTTTCTCCAAAACCAAAATTAATTTGGCTTCTTTGGTGGTTCGAATTTAATGCACATCAAGAAAATAGAAAATTAGGGACGGAAAAACTTTATGATATTTTTTATATTATTATTGATTATATATATTTAGTGAACTGAATTTTATTTTGTTACAATAATAAATTTTAAAATTTTAATAGTAATAATTATATGTAAAAATTATAATTAGCATTAATTAGTGAAAAACTATTAACTAAGTTGTCATCAGAAACAATTAATGAGACATGTATTTACAGTGACAATCTAATGACAATAATCACTTATTGTCACTAAATTATTATTATAGACACTAGCTGAAGGAATAATTGTAATTTATGTCCCACAACTCATCATCTTTGCGATTTTGGTCCTATTATTTTAACACTTACCAGATTTAGTCCTATAAATCACACAAAAACTTATAATTTAAGTTCTAATCACAATTTTTCTTAAATATCTAACGGGACATGTACAAATCACATGTTCTTCTATTAAATCAACGGTCAAGTACTTAACGGGGCAGGTGCTCCATTCATTAAATATTTAACGAAATTTGTATTTGGAACTAAAATTGTAAGTTTAATGAAATATTTAACGGTCAAGTACTTAACGGGACTGATTCTGAATAGTGGTAAAACAATAGGACCATAATCATAAAGAAGATAAGTTGTGGAATGTAACTATATACATGATTTTTGTCATTAATAACTATACAGTGACAATTAAAATTATATATTGTCACTCAATATATATTTTTTATGACAACTTTAAAATTATTAGTGAGTATCTTGTCACTAATACTATATTTTCTTGTAGCGATGGTTCTGATTGAAATATATTTATATTGCTATCACGAACAAAAATTTACTGGTATTTTTTCGTATGTATATACAAAATCTAAGAATTGAATTATGTATCTAAAATAATATACCATAAGTATAAGTATTCTACGTTTTACACACACACATACATATATAGTCTGAATTAAAAAAAAAAGAAATTACTGGAATATGTATAGTAATTAATTTGGTATGTACATGTACACGAACGTATGTATGTATGTACATACATACGTACATACATATATGTATCTATACTATTATATTATGCCTAAGTCCTTAGAGTAACTAATTTGGTGTGTAAATGTGGAATTCCCAAAATATTCTTATACTTTTAACAATTTACTAACACCGATTTGGCGTACTAATTAAATGTGGAATTTCTAAATATTTTATTTTTTAATTGTATCTCTTAATTATCTTTCCCCCATAATTTTATACATAATTGGCCATATTTGACACACGTATTGAGTGTGCCTCATCTGCTAATATTATATATTAAGAGGAAGAGACGTAAAATAACTATCTTGGTTGGCAAAATATGTATAAACTAAAATACCCTCAAATATATTTATTTTTGTTAACAAAAATATTAATTTCTATTTATGCACATTTAAAATTAATTTTTTTATTAGTTTTGATTAGTTGTTCAATTTTATACTTTTAAATTCTTAAATAAATATAATTAAAATTTAGAATATGCACAAACATCTAGCGTGCCTCGACTACTAAGTATATATTAAGTGTATATATATATATATATATATATATATATATATATATATATATACAGAAATATATATTTTCATTCTACATTAAATTGAGGGTAAATTAATTACAATAAGTCCTCCTGAAATTCTCAACTCTGTCCTTATTGTATTTTTTTTAAAATATAATTTCAAAAATGTGAAAAAAAAATGGAATGAGGTGAATGAAAAATAAAAATTATAAAAACTCATCCATTTAGCCCATAAAAAACTTAAATAAATAAATAAAACCATAATTCATAATTATAAAGGTATTTTGGTCAGTTCATCATAAAAAATGAATGAAAACTCAATAAAGACTAACAAATTATGATAATTATTAAATAATCGTTAAAATTAAATAAATATGAAAAAATATATAAATTTTAGAGGAGCTCGTTGTAATTCACGCCACATTGATGGAAGATAAAATTTGAAGTCGCCGCCAATGATATCAAGAAGGGACAAAAGAGAAAACTACGTTAAAGATACAAAAGTACGTAGTAGTACGTCCAAAATTTTCAATGGTCTCATCAAAATTCTTTAAGCTATAGCCAATGAATTTTTTTCCCTTTTAGATATTACTATTAATTTATTTTTTTAATGTGAGAAAAAGATGTGGAATTACTTGGATTCTCCTTAAATGAAGGGATCGGACAAAGCCCTCTTTTCTTTTGCCAAAGTCAAAAAATACCATCATTATCTACCGCTCTACTTCCCACTAATTAAACTTACAACACAATATATAATTTTTTTATAAAATGCTAATTATATTAATTAAAAGAAATATTTTACACACACATATATATAATTTGTTTATATATTAAACGAAATACAAAAATGATACTATTTTACATCAGAGAATTAAAGTTGTTTCCTTCTTAAAAACTTTCTTATGCTAAGCTTAATTAAAACAAAGATATTATCTATAAGAAAATAGCTCAATAACTACGGAAAAATTTGATGCTAATATTAACGTCGAACTAATTAGCAAGTAAAAATTCCGTTGCTAATCTACACTATTTAGTATATATTGTAAACAATTCGTAGTTATAATTTCATCAGCAAGTAAATTTTCGTTGCTAAATATTTGAAAGTAAATTCTTGTATTAAATAATGTGATTTTGCAACGAGAATTTTATTTGCTAATTATCTCGATGCTGATTTTTTTTCATTGCTATCCAACTATTTTTTTATAGTGAATTAGCTTAATAATTAATCGGCCCATAATTCAAAATACATAATTTAAATTAAAAAAAGAAAAAAAAGAAGAGAGATGCATGGAGATGCAGGCTTAAATGATGGAGTCTTGAAACAAGCTTCAAATCCAAGATCTCTTGTGAATAAAGGCAAAAGCATAATAGTTGAGAGGTTGTATGCATGCGTTATAGGAAGTGTGTATTTTTAGGAATATGTGCTCATTGCACGTAAATAAAGACACCATCCATCTCCAAGCACATATATATTTAATACAAGGTATAAATCAAAAGTAGTACATATATATAAAGGGTTTTCATGTCCAATTTCTTTCTTTCTTTCTTTGTAATAATATGGACCAACTTAACTGCCAAAACTACCATAGGTGGGGGTGTGGGGTGTAGGGGGGTAGAGGAATCTCCGTAAAACCAGTAATCACGAAGTAGCCCAAGGCCAAAGGGCCCTACGTGTTTAGTTAATTCACGCCATCTCGTCCGGCTTTTATCCCCTTTATAAATTCCAACACATTCCCCTCTCTTACTCCCACTCACAAATGGCAATGGCAATGGCAATGGCATCATCATCACTTCCATTCCTTCTCCTTCTACTCTCCTTCTTGCTCCCTTCTCTCTCATTGCCTCCTCTCCGACATTACAAGACCCTGAATTAGTTGTCCAAAGTTCATAGGTATGATGTACAAACAAACAAAAGTACACTTCTTAGTACTAGGTATACGTATGTGTGTGTGTTTTCGAGTTACATTGAGTTTAACTGACAATGTTGTTGCACTTTTTCCACTGCAGGAAGTTGAATGCCTCGAGGAGGAAATTGGGGTTCTTGTCTTGCAACACAGGCAACCCCATTGACGACTGCTGGCGTTGCGACCCCAATTGGGAGAAAAACCGTCAGAAGTTAGCTGATTGTGCCATTGGGTTCGGTAAGAATGCGGTTGGCGGTAGGGATGGGAAGATTTACGTGGTGACGGACTCCGGGGACGACGACCCTGTTAACCCTAAGCCGGGGACGCTCCGTCATGCCGTTATTCAGGAGGAGCCGTTGTGGATCATATTCGCTCGTGACATGGTCATCCAATTGAAGGAGGAATTGATCATGAACTCGTTCAAGACGATTGATGGTAGGGGTGCTAGTGTGCACATTGCTAATGGCCCTTGTATTACTATACAATACGTGACCAATATCATCATTCATGGGATTAACATACATGATTGCAAGCAAGGGGGGAACGCTATGGTGCGGGACTCCCCCCGACACTACGGGTGGAGGACTATATCGGACGGTGACGGTGTGTCGATTTTCGGTGGGAGCCACGTGTGGGTGGATCATTGCTCATTGTCTAACTGCCATGACGGCTTGATTGATGCGATTCATGGGTCCACGGCCATCACCATCTCCAATAACTACATGACTCATCATGATAAGGTCATGCTTTTAGGACATAGCGACTCATACACCCAAGACAAGGGCATGCAAGTCACTATTGCCTTTAATCACTTCGGAGAAGGGCTTGTCCAAAGAATGCCAAGGTATGTAAAATGTTCAACATATTGTTGGACATCATCATGATGACTTATGTATGTATGTATGTATAAATATGTTACATGTAAGATACAACATAATGATATGTATGTTATACATGCAGATGTAGACATGGTTATTTCCATGTGGTGAACAATGACTACACCCATTGGGAGATGTATGCGATTGGAGGGAGTGCATCCCCCACCATCAATAGTCAAGGCAATAGATTTCTTGCACCAAATGACAGATTCAGCAAAGAGGTTAGAAATTTATAGTTGCTACCTATTATTTATTAGCTACCTATTATTATGGTATATATATATTTTAAGAGGTGGAGAATAATTAATGCATATACCATTTTTTCAATAAGAAAAAAAAAAAAGCAAAAATAGTCAAGGTAAAAAAAAATATATATGTTTTTCTAATGGACATATAAAATATTTTACGTATTTGTGCATATATGGTGAAATCACACTTTTAGTCCTACCAAATCAGAAGTTCAACACTTTTAATTCTCTATTACAGGGAATTTTTTAAAATAGTCCCATTTTAGAAAAACTCGACATATTTTCAAAGCATAGAATTAAATCTGTTGAGTTTTCTCAATTTTGGACTATTTTGAAAATCTCCTAAAGTAGAGGACTAAAAATGTTGGACCTCTTATCCTATAGGACTAAAAGTATAATTTTACCGTGCATATATTTATTAAATAAAATACGAAAAATAACACTATTTGCAACAGACTGAGGCGATGGATGTCATTCTTGGTAGGTGAAATAATATTTCATCTACAACTAATTGATGATGAGCAGTTGGAAATTAAACTGCTACTACAACCTTGCTTTTTCTACTTTTTCAAGCACTTAATTAGCTTTCTCTCTACCACATCAACCCCTTATGATGCAGACAACCTACTTCACAATCAATACAATTGCCCGAACATGTCACTACATTGACTAACTAACCAATTCAAATTTTGGTCCAGGTGACCAAACACGAGGATGCACCCGAAAGTGAGTGGAAGAACTGGAACTGGAGATCGGAAGGGGACCTAATGCTAAACGGTGCCTACTTTACCCCGTCGGGGGCCGGTGCCTCATCGAGCTACGCCAAGGCCTCGAGCCTTGGGGCTCGGCCGTCGTCCCTCGTCACACCATCACCTCTGGATCCGGTGCCCTAAACTGCCGGAAGGGGTCACGTTGCTGATCATGATCTAACAAGGCTACAATATTTTGATTAAGGTCTTGCTTTGAAATTCTAGGTTGGGATTATTACATTAAATGTTGGGTGCTCCTAGTAAGAAAGTTAGAAAGGACCACCTAAATGGTCCAAAGCTGGGGCACTAGGGTTTCTTTAAGACAACTTTTTGCGTTTATCTTTACTTTGGTGGCTCTTTGACTCCACCAATTTTTCTTTTTTTTTTTTTTTGAACTTTTTGACTGTGTTGTCGGATTACAACCTCGGCCTGCTGATCTGAACCATTGGGAGTTCTGTTATTTTGGACTTGTAATTGGATTATGAGAAAGCAAGGGCTGCAGTGTTGGTATACTAAACTTATATATATAAAAACTCTCTCTCTCTCTCTCTCATACACACACCACACACAAACACAAACTATGAATGTAAAAGTTGAGGTAGAAAAGACAAATGTAAGGGTTTAAAATGATCCCCCCAAATAAATGCATTAACACGGACAAAGACACAAAAGGAACTCCAACTACAAGCATTGTAGCTCATAAATATTAGCAAAAAAAAAAATTGGGGTAAATTACATCGAGTTTTCTTGAATTTTGGCATAATTATGAATACTTTATAATCATTATTTGAAAAATTATAAATTTCTCTTTATATTAGATGAAATTATGTTATTCTTGAATTGTAAATTTCGCTCATCTTGTACTTTTTAAAAAATTATAAAAATAATCGAAGGTGCATGATTTTTTTTAAAAAAAATTATAGATTTTTTTTCACTTATTCCAACAAAATTTAAAAAAAATAAATTATAATTTTGAGTTCACAAAGACATTTTGATCATTTTACCACAAAAAATGAACGAAAACCTAACAGAGACTAACCAGTTAAGTTAATTATTAGACGATCGTTAAAATTAAAGAAATATTGATAATTTTTTAAATAACTAAAAAATAGTTGTAAATATACCAATCCTTAGAGGAAGTTGTTTGCAATTTACTAAAAAATTCACTAGCATGGTACTATACTATAAAAATACAACAACAACAATAATTAATAATAATGTAATGAACATTCCAATTTCCATTAGGGAGCAGCTCAAGATTTGATCATAGGGAGTGATTTGTGCTGATTTTAACTGAAAAGGAAAAGGAATCAGATGCTACTTAACTTTATCGATAATGCCAATGCAGTAAGCAATGCAATTACATCTCATCATCTTTTCATTTTTATTTACTTAACCTTTTTTTTATTTTATTAATATTTTATATGTAATTTGCGATTTACATTATTTTTAATTATATCTTTGTAAGTTCTTCCGCTTCTAGAGAGGTACGTATGAATTTGTATTTTACATTACTTATTTAATTTTCAGCATTGAATCGTTTGTTCTCAAATTCTACTAATTTTTTTAAGGGTAAATTATAATGGGCTTTTTAAAGTTTGTCTTATTTACAAATACTTATCGTTGTTTGAAAAATTATAAATACCCTCATAAAATTGCAAATACTATAACATATACCCTTCTATAATAAACTGTCACAAGAGGGTATTTGTAATTTTTGGAGGATATTTGTAATTTTTCAAACAATAAGGGGTATTCGTAATTATGTCAAACCTAAGGGAGGTTGCTTTAATTTACCCAAATAATTATTATAATTAATTATTTTTAATTATGATAATTAACAATAATTAGATGTTAGCTGTTTTTAATTAATTAGAGATCAATCCTAATGTATTGGGGCAGGGGCAGGGGCAGGGGCAGGGGCAGTGATGGTGATGCCTTAACTTCCTTTTGGAAATGAAGAGAATTGGTTGAAAATTGGATTTTTGATGGGACAAAAGCAGCAAAAGCACATGCCCATTCATCTTCTTTAATGGCTTACAACTGCATCTTTGACAAAAAATTCTCAGCCTTCATTCTTCAACATCTACCACTTCTACTTTCAACCCCTAATTTACATCCTCAATCATACATAAAATATATGTTTTAATTTTTACATCCTTAGATCAAGGAACTTGCATGTCTACCATACAATAAATATTTGCACTTACATTTATTACTCACCATTAAATTATACGAGTTGAAAATTTTTCATCGTTGATATTGTATGATCTAAATAGTCTTAGCACCACTACTGCAATTTGTGTAGTATAATTTTTATAGGATGTGCGTAAAATATCAATGTTCTGTTGGAATTTTTGAAACAACAAAAATCCATAATTACAGTGGAATTCAGATTCAATATCTCATGAACGAACAAGTGATTCAATAGTAGTTTCTTGTTTTTGTGAAAGATCACAAATTCAAGCCCGAGGGTTTGATAACCAATCTTGATCTTTTGTAAAAACAAAAATTAATAGAGTAAATTACAATGAGCTCCCCTGAGTTTTGTGATAATTACAAATACTCCCTATCTGTTTAAAAAATTATAAATACCCCATAAAATTATAAACACCCTAACAAATACCTCCTTGTGACAACTTATATTGTAGAAGGGTATTTGTAGGATATTTGCAATTTCAGATGGGTATTTGTAATTTTTGAAACAAGGAGCGAAGGGACTGTCTACGACAAGATCAATCTGAAACATAGCAGATATAAATTATGTCATATCAGTAATGAAATTTAAATCATGCTTACATTATATAGTTTATATCATTTCGTATTTTTGAACTTATTCGTATAAAAGAAGTTTGTAATTGTTTTATGAATCTAAATCTAAAGCAACAAATAAGAAAGAAGAGGGAAAAATGAAGGAAGAAAACAAGTCCTTATTAGGTAGAAATCAGACCAAATTGAATCATCACACATAGGATAGGACTGGTTGTTGATACGAATAATTGTCCTATCAGAGATGCTCAATCAATTTCGGTCCACGTGCACCAAAATGTCCAACAATATGATTTTGACTGGTCATGTCATTTTTTTTTTTTTACTTCATAGTTCACACACTTTTTCTAGAATAAAGTGGTGTCTGGTGAGAGACAATGATTTACTTTTGGGAGTAATTTTTAATTTTACATTTCTAACTCTCTTTAATTTTTTCAATTTAAAAGGTTAAAAGAAAAAAAATAATTTCATTTGGGTCTAAATTAATTAATTAATTAATTATTCTTTTCGGCAATAATGTGTTGTAAGATGAATTAATTTCTACGAGTAATTTTTGTATTTCTTTTTTTTTTTTAATTTTTATTTAAGTATCTTTCTATAGTATTTTTAATTTTTTTTATTTTCCCACAATTAGGCATGGCCCAAGTGTGCTACAAGAATTTAAAATTATATTTACATATCTTCTTATATTATTATTTTTAATTTTCTAAAACCCAATTTTGATTTTGGGCCCACAATTGGCATGGGCCGATTGTGCTACAAGAAAATATATCCAAGCAACCCAGCTCAAGTACAGTTTACTGGGCTACAATTTAACCTTATAAACCTCAAAATAAAGAGCTAAATTGAGTCCATAACTTAACATTGAAGCCCATAGTCACTCAGATTGGCCATAGGCCCACTATTATAAACTGTTGGTAAGAAAATTGCAGCCCAAAACTTGAAGTACAAAATCAAAGCCCACACAAAACTATTCTATTGGGCCTAAAGGGTTGGGAGAGGGCCAATGATCCATCCGAGAGCATATGTGGGTAACAGTCATGTGGGCAGCAGATTACCAACCTTTTATACATAACAACTCCACCCACAACCTCACATTACTATTTTTGTGTTTTTATTAGAGATATTTTCTTTTCTTTTTATTTTTATTTTTATTCTCAGAAATAATATAATTTGGGGGTCAAAATATATATTTCATTATTAGAGGAAATTACCTTTTCTGCGTCTTTCTTTTTTTGGTCTGTTTTTTATTTTTTATATATTCATCTTATAACTTCCCACCCTCCCACTATCTTTTATATTTACATCTTTTTTTTCCATGCATTTCTTCTTAACACGATTTTATTATAAAATTAATATTAATTTGTATATATTTTATTAAATAAAAAATATTTTAAAATTATTTTATTTTAAATAGTATTATAAAATTTACACAAACATAGTGTGTGCTACAAGTACTAGTTTAAAGAATAGTTTTCCTAACTCAACCTAAATTTGCAACCACTACAAGAAAATTGTCCAATAGCAACGAAAAAAAATTAGCATCGAGATAATTAGCAGATAAAACGCTCGTTGCTAATCTATATGATCTAGTAAAAAGAAATTTACTTGCCATGAATTTAGTAAGGAAAATTAACTTGCTACGAATTTAGCAACAAACTATTTAAAATATATATTAAATAATGTAGATTAACAATAAAAATTTTACTAACCAATTAGTTCGATGATAGCATCAAATTTTTTCGTAACTATTAATTATTTTGATTGTAGTGAAAAATGTGAACCTAGTTGAATTGCATAGTGACTGAAAATTGATTTCCTTATCAAAATCAAATGGTCCATTATTATAGGTCCAAATGTGTTGGTGGGAAGCCATAGCCATATCAAGTTGAAAAGGATGTAGATAAGGAGGAAAGGGTTGAGATGCCAAGTGCACAATATCATCATTGCATCCATCTACTATTTACCCCAACAATCCAGATATTTATTTGTACCCAAATCAACTTCAAGATTAGTTTTTTTTTCTTCTTCTTTTAAAGGCTAAATTACACCTATTTTTATTAAAATTCGACATAATTATAAATATATTTTTTATTATTTAAAAAAATATAAATATCACATTAAATGAAAAAATATTATGTAGCCCCTAAACGAAGATATGTACATTACTACGGGCTTTTTGTTTTTTTGAAAAAAATATTATTATTACTAGTTTTTGTTGATGACAACGTTAACAAAGTAATTTTTACTATTAGGATTATGAAAATCATTATTATGACTAAATATATATGATTAGTGATATTAAATGATTATATTGAATGCATTTATCATAAACAAGAAGGCCATATTTAATGGAAAAGCAGTAGAAGAGTCCAAGAAATAGAAGAGAATGTAAGATAAAAATATCTAAGGGAAATGATTGAATACAAGTTGTCAAAATAGGATTGTAGGGTTGTACACATCAGAGAGGTTTTGGACATTTCCTTTGCTTTTGTCAATTCTATCACCTATCAAAAAATTGAAGTGGTTTTGGACACTTTCTCACTACACAAACCTTGGAAGTGTGAGCTGTCTAAATCATGCCATCTGATCTGAGGTTTTAACTCAATTCAGATGCAACTGATCTAGTCATTTTTTGAAACTTCTACCTGTAAGAATTCTACGAAAGATCTTCATTTCCTACAAAGTATTCATGATGCAAACAATGACATCAACTCTTAGGTATCTGATTGACCATAAGATTCTCAATTTCCCCCCAAAAATGCATAAGGAAATCTAACAGGATGAAATTTCATGTTGTTTTATGTTCAGATCGAAAAATATTCGTGTAATTTTACTCAAGCAGAGTGCAACAAGATTCCGACTCAGAATATCGACCATTCATACATCATTGCTCCACGACAAACATTCAACAATGTGGGTCCATATATGTTTTAACGCATAGAATCACTTATAATTGTTGATTGCCATATGTTATTCAAACTATACATTTATTAAAATTGAATTCTACGAAGAACCACAGTTCTGTGGCGTCCCTCCACCTAGTTAGCAAGTAGTAATATAATTGATGCAAGGAGATCTAGCTACTAGCCCTTTAATTAAATTTGATTCTAAGATGCATCATTTGACATCGTATGTGGGACGAGGTCTTGTGCCCGTACTCAAGCCCTTTATCTGGAAGACTGATGATGTAGGCAAACATCTCATATTAATTGCAAACGAGAAATTTAAGCAATATATAAGGTCCAAGAGGTCTTCTTCCTAGTAAGATACTTTTTCAGGACAAAATCAAAAGATTCATACAAAGTCAAAACGCTTTATCATGTGCTGTTACAAACAAATCCTCATCCTTATTTTGATACCAGCTCAAATCAATATTACTGAATCAACATATATTGTATGAGAATAGTTGGTAAATTAATATGGTGACGACATTGATGAACTCAATTATTTCTTGCAATGTTGTCTGCATGCAGCCAACTAAAAATAAAAAAAAAAAACGAAAGAAAGAAAGCAAATCAAAACAGAAAACCCCATCCTTGAAGTAGTCACAAACTTTTCTATTCTAATTTGGTTGGCAGATAATTTTTTTTTTAACATAATATATATATATAGTCAAAAGTTAAGCTACAGAGAGTTTGATAGATTCCTACATACATACTTTCTAATATCGCCGTAAACAAAATTTTTCAACTGTTGTGGACAAATAAATCTACCAAATATGATTGGGATGTCAATAATTCAGAAATAAATAAATAAAAATGGAATTATAAGGGGGAACATGAAATGATAAGGTGCATTTGTTTTTCAACCAACCAAACATGTACGAGATAAAGCAAGAACTAGTTATTAGCTACCCCGAAAGAGACATCCATCCACCACCCCTTATATAAGTTTTGATGTTTGTACATTTTATACAAATGCTTGCTATATATATACTTCCAATATTTATTAATCTCCAGATATTTTTCTCTCTTTTAATCTTTTTTCCTTGTACTATATCATATATGATCGAAGATTCTTGGATGCGGAGGGTAAATGTAATTATTATTTTTATGCGTGATAATTATATAGAGAAAATCGAATCACTGTTCAAAAAGTTAGGTATACAGAATTTAGCAATAATTTACACTTCTCTCTCTTGAGGTTAATTTGGTATAATTATATTTGGATTTTATATGATTTAAAAAGTTACATCTGGTACCATGAGGTTTTGTTTGCATCCATATAACAAATAGATCTATTTGTTAGTAGAAAAAATTCATTGAATTTATTAATATCAACAAAAAATTGAATGAAAATTTATGTTACCCTCGATGACTTATTATTGACTTATTGCAGGTCAGTTATTTTAATACTGACTAAACTATCCTTATAACAGTGAAGATATACCTCCTCACATATGCATTAATTGTGACGATGTATAAGGGTAGTTTGATCATATATATATAATGCAATTTCCCCTGTGATATTGTAAATGTGCAAATTACCTCCCTATGTAAAAAAATTAGCAATTTAACCCCCTGTGTTTTCTAAAATGAAGCAATTTTTTTTTCATAGAGAGGTAATTTGCACATTTACAATATCTCATGGTGTAAATTGTATTAAACCCTATATATATATATATATATATATATATATATATATATATATAATAGGGTTTAATACAATTTACACCCATGAGATATTATATTCGATGAATGTGACCATTTTCAAAATCGTTTTATTCAAAAAATTTCAATACGAAATGACGTTGTGATTAAAAATTTTTCCACGAGAATGCCCCCCCATAAACTCTCAGACTCTTTAATCTATATTTCTATACTATATAAAAAAAAAAAAAATAATATTTTTAGTTACAAATGGCGGTTATTTATTTACATTTTTTGTTAAAAATGCCCTTGAACTAATAATAATGTTGTAGCACGCCGTCGTTGAATGTATATAATAAATAACTTCTTATACTTTAAAATATACTATATAAGAGTAAAATAAATAAATCAATCTAAAAACTAGTTGTTGGCACGCCATCTATATAATACTGCGTGCATATAATAAATAATTTTTACACTTTAAAATATATTATATAAGAGTAAAATATATAAATTAATATATTAAATTTAAAAAAAATTAATTTATCAATTAAAAAATTAAAATAACTTGAATAAGTTAATAGAATGATATAGAATTAAAAAGTTGAGGAGAAAAAACTGTCACGTAACTTTCATTTGTGAGTATATAAGGAGTTTATTTTTTATATTAGTATAGATAACCAACTTATTCAAGTTTTAAATTTTATTTTAATTGATAAATTCTTTTTTTCTTTCTTTATTTATTTTTTAAATTTTATATATTAGTTTGTAGATTTTACTCTTATATAATATATTTTAAAATATAAAAAATTATTTATTATATGTACGCAAATACGACATATCACAACGACTAGTATATTAAATAGAAATAGGATTTGCCTGTTTCTTTGATCTTTTTTGAAATTACTACTGATTTGATCTCGATTGAATCGATGCATTCAATTGATATTGTAACTGTATTAAATGACTTCAACATTATAGCATGCGTGTTGGAGACATGAAAAATGGTATACCAAAAACACACGTTGTATGAGACTGAATTCACATGTATTTTGATACACATTATCAATTCAAAATACTTTTTCAATCTTCGAATTTAGAAGAACATATCTAATAAATTTAAACCTAAATTTTGAACATAATATACCCGAACTCGAGGAATTAATAGTTTTAATTGAAAATCACTTTAATAAATTTATTTTTCTATGATTGGAAATAGCTAAATAACAACAAAAATAATTAATTAGCAACAAAAAATTTTTTTGCTAAGCAACAAGTAAAATTTTTGTTTCTAATCGGGAGAAATACAATTTACCCCTGTGATATTGTAAAAGAGCAAATTACTCCCGTATAAAAAATAAAATAGCAATTTATCCTCCTGTATTTTTTAAAATGTAGCAATTTACTTCCCTATGATTTTAAAATTGAAGCAATTTATCTCCTTGGGCAGGAGGTAAATTGCTTCATTTTAAACAATATAGGGGAGTAAATTGCTATTTATTTGTCATAAAAGGATAATTTGCTCATTTTCAATATGATACGGGGTAAATCGATATTCACCCATTTTTAATCTATATTATTTAACATAAAAAAATTATTTACTAATGAATTTATCAATAAAAATTTATTTATTAATAAATTTAATAATAAATTATTTAAAGTATATAACAATAATATTATTAATAATAAAAATTTTACTTGCTGATTAATTAATTCTACGATGATTTCGACATTAAATTTTTGGTTATTTTGTTGTACTGAATTACATAAACCAACATTCATTTGACGACACGACCACATTGGACGACTATTTTATTCGTTACACCATCTGATCAATCTCCCAACTACTTCATAAAAAAATATTGATCCCAAAGCATAAACCCTTCGCGGCGGACCACCGCCGGCGATGGGGTCAGGTGCAACCGGGAGAAGCACAGCGACCCGCCGCGTATGCAATTACGTCAGCTTACACATTCCGTACAAAACTTTTTCCAATTAAATCCTTTTCTTTAATTAATTTTTTATTTTAAATGGTGTGGGAGTTGTTCTTCGAGTTCAAGTTGTGTATATATATATATAACACAAAATAAAAAATAATAAAATTCCAAAAAAATGTAAACCAAGTAAAATAAAGAATTTCAGTTTGTGTACATGGCAAATCTTATCCAACCAACTGTTTCATTACTGATTATTAGGATACACGCACGCACGAAAACCGACTATTTTAGGCTTTTCCATTTTATTATTTTTTTGTTTTTTAAATAAATAAATAAATAAATAGTTTAACTTGGTCAAGAAAGTGAAAATTGGAATAAATTAAAGGAATAGTTACACTACCATTCTCTTAAATTTGATGAAATTATTTATATTTCTTCTATAATTTCAAAATATTTAGTACTTTTGAAATTTTCTTACATTTAATAAATAAGTCCACATGTCAGTCAAAATGCACTGAATTCGATGATGTTAACAAAAAAGTAGATTAGAAGCCATATTTACCACTCATGAACTTATTACTGATTTATTGTAGGTTAAATATTTATTTTTTTATGACTAAATTACTCTTATACCTCATCACATGTTAATGCACGTGATGAGGTATTTACCATTGTAAGGGTAGTTTAGTCACAAAAGATTTGTTTGATCTATAATAAATCAATAATAAGTCAATCGAGGGTAAATATTCATTTACATTCTTTTTGTTTTGTTTATATCAACAAATTTAGTGAAGTTTGATTAATGGAGAGACCCAATTGTTAGACTAAAGCAAATCAGGGCATTGTATGTAATTTTTAAAATTACAAGAGATTTATGTATAATTGCACCAAACTTCAAGAAAATGAAGTATAATTATCCCAAAAATAATTGTTATTTTGGATTCTTTACTTTCAAATTTTAATAGTTACTATGTTTAGGTTGCACTGAAAAAAAATGAATTATTATGGTTTGAAAATTATTGATTGTGATTAATTAAAATTAATACAAAATTTAAATTTTAGTACAATAAATAATATATGTCATGGTTTTAACTATAATTGGAATATTTGCTACAAATATTTTACAAAAGTAACAATGAATAGCCGTTGTTGAGTGGTGCTAGCTATAAATTTACCATGATATATATATATATATATATATATATATATATATATATATATATATATATTTTTTTTAATTTTTGACTGTAATAATTAACTATAATACAAAAAAAAAACATTACTTCTGACGTTGTTTTAATCAATACAATCCTTTAAAAATCAAAACAGTAAATTATGTTCGGACTTTATTCAAAATACCGTGTCATATTTTTTCTCCTCAAATTTTGAAAATTATATTTAGACCCCTTTTTTTTTTAATAATTATTATAAACCTAGAAAAACTGATCAAAACAATCACTCAACAAGAGAAATTAGAGGCCAGAATTAGAGAAAGTAGCTCTTAGAGTTGCAATTTGTGGTCTTGACTCTTGAATAGCACTTTGGAAGTCTTTATTGGTGGCTTTATCACAACTACTAGAAATCCCAAATATATTAATTCCTACTAGCAATTATGTTAATTAAAATTGTCTTTATATAACAAAAAATTCCATTTCACCCACCATGTTAATTTTATGAATTTAATTATGATAATAATTGTGTTCAAATTGTCATTATTAATAATTAATGATGCCTGGATGATAAAAGCACAAATACATTCATGCATTCTTGTCATGATGTTTATTATTTCTGAACCGTCACGGTATATAATGGGGCTTGACGATACCGTTCATGTGAGTTGTACTCGCATCAGTTATGAGCCGTTAGATCACAAAAGATATAAAAATCATGTCAATACAATAATTTTATGAACTTCTCAGTATACAATGCAACGTAAAACTCAATAATGACAATTTTATAACATAATTCAGTAACCCTTAATTTTGTATAGTATAAACCATCTTTTTCCTTAAAAAAAGCTAAATCATACAAGCACCATTTTTTTAAAAACCCAAATTAAGTTCAATAAATCAAATCAATTATAAAGTAAGTGTGATATTCTTTTCATATAATTGATTATTTTTTTTTTAAATTGTACACCAATCACACAACAAATATATTGCAATAACTATATAATTAATTTAAACCCGAACAAATTGATTTGGATTAAAAATTTCCCAAAAACCAAGGAGCAGATGCAAGGAAAGTACCCACTTCCACTTCACACCCAAGAACCAAAATGCAATTTGAAAGTTGCTTGACTCCTCCTGTCCTTATATTATTACCACATGACTTGTACAACTCCAACGCAAGATTTTCTTTCTTTTTCTTTTTTGAAATAAAAAAAAAAAAAAACCAAGAAAACTAACAACAAAATGGGCCCTGCGCTGGCATGACGGGATGAAAAAAGGTGGGGTGAAAAAAGGGATCAGGATGACATGTAGGATGAAAGGCAGGGTCAAGGGTTTTTATGAGTCGCTTCTGACCTCAAAAGGCCGTTTTTGCATAAATGACCCCTTGCCCCCCCTTCCTCCCTCCTCCCTCCTCCTTATCCATTCTCCCCCTGTCACTATTCTCCTCCTTTAAAAAATCTTTCCTAGGACTTACTTGTCCAAGTGGGAAATCTCTTAAGGGCATTTTAGACCTTTCACACTTCTAATTTCATAATTTTTCTTGAAACAAATATTGCAAAAAGAAAATACCTTTTTATTATCTATCTCATTCTTTGTATTATAAGTTATACAATATTTTTCTGTAGTACATTAGGTGAATATATCATCATGATGTTAAGTTAGCACAACAAATTTTCATTGCTGATGTGATATGATTGATATTATCTGAATTTGATTTGTTAGACTAATAAATCAAACTTGCACAATAATTTTTGTTCAATAAGCTTTCAGGTCTGGTTTTGAATTTTATTTGATTAGTATAAAAATAATAAAAATACTTAAAAATATTAAATTATGTGAACTCGATTCGTTTTTTATCCAATTATCAAATTAAATTTACACTCAATTTTTCAAACCTGATAATAATTCTAACGAGTTCGAATAATTATGTGGTTTGAATCATTTACAACTGTACACATTATATAAATAAAAAATGTATCTCCAACAAAAATGGATTACTATGATTGTAAAATAAAAATTCCAAAGTTCATTTAGTCTTTGACCAAATTGCCTACAAGAGACTGCAGCACACGCACTGAAGGGCGCGTGATGGTTTTTGGCTTTCGGGTCGGGCTACCCGTCTACTACGGTAATCACCTTTTCATGGGGTCTATAAATACAGGGCCTGACTGCAAATTGCTCCGCCACAATCAACTCTGATCTTTCATCATTCCCCAGCTCCCACGCTTCCACACAATCGTCGTTCAATCGTCGGACATCCATATACTGAATAAGCATTGCCGAAGAGATTTTCTCAATTATGGTTCAGTTGAAGAAGAAACTTTCCGGCCAAATGAGAGTGAAATCGATTCCTCCGTTCGCCGGATCCGGCGACCTGCCAGAAACCGACGTCTATGTCATCGCCTCCGGCGGCGTGCGCATCCCGGCGCATTCTAAGATATTGGTATTGCCTCTGTTTTGAGACTGATTCAAATTCATATAGGTTTTACTTGTCTTTTCACGTTTATGTTTGTAAAACCTCCCCTAGTTCTTCGGATTTTTCCGCGGATTCCTCAAAATATTTCAAAAAATTTCATCTGAATTCTTTCATTTGATTATCACAAGTATGCCTGTTGATTCAAAAAGGATGATTCTTTGCATTTTTTCCTGATGTTTTGGGGAAAATATATGCAGGCTTCGGCATCGCCGGTGCTGGAGAACATAATAGAGAAGTCGCAAAGGCACCGGAGCACCGAAAGGAAAGTTCCGATGCTTGGCGTTCCATACGACGCCGTCGCCGTTTTCATCCAGTTTCTTTATTCCTCCAGGTGAGTTTCTTCGAAGCCAAACACGGAAACGCCAGCCGTATTTTTGTTTCATTTTTTTATTTCTCATTAATTATAAAAAAAAAAAAAAAACATTAGCTTCTTCGGCGAATCGAATTCCAAATCCCACGCAACAAAAGCTGAACTTCTTGAATTTGACCAATTAAGAAAAAAAAATAGATCTCGCGTTTTTTTGATTTGAATATCAGCCGTCTGTTCCCAATTCTCCACGCACGTGGCATCTCTTCCACCGCCGCTCAATCATTGAGGATTTTTCTATTAGCAACTGTTTTGGTAGGCGCGGCGAGTTACCCGGATTCCAAGATCATAGGAACAAAAATTCTTGAATACCGAAATGACAACACTACCCTCATTCGAATCCTTCTGCTGTTAAATGACAAAAATGCCCTTTTGTTCCTCTCAGGTGCAGCGAGGAGCAACTGGATATATACGGTATTCACCTGCTGGCGTTGTCGCACGTCTACTTGATACCACAGCTAAAGCAGAGATGTACAAAAGGATTAGCGAAAAGGGTGACCGTTGAGAATGTGGTGGATGTGATTCAGATGGCAAGACTGTGCGATGCGCCCGATCTCTACCTCAAGTGCATGAAATTGTTGTCCAACAACTACAAGGCCGTCGAGGCTACCGAGGGATGGAAGTTCTTGCAAAACCATGACCCCCATCTCGAGCTGGAGATTCTGCAATTCATCGATGAAGCTGAATCGGTATTGAATTTAATATCGTCTCATGGTGTTTATGAGCTGTATTGACAGTCGAATATTATGATCGTTGACGTGTTAATAAGTTTTTTCTTCACGATGGAACAGAGGAAAAAGAGGGCGAGGAGGCATAGGGAGGAGCAGAGGTTGTATGTACAACTGAGCGAAGCAATGGATTGTCTTGAGCATATATGCTCGGAGGGGTGCACGACTGTCGGGCCGTATGATATGGATCCGAGCAAGCATAAAGGCCCTTGTAGCAAGTATTCGATGTGCCATGGAATTCAGCTTCTGATTAAGCATTTCGGGACTTGTGAGAAGAAGGTTAACGGAGGATGCTCGCGTTGTAAGCGAATGTGGCAGCTTTTCAGGCTGCACTCGTCCATCTGTGATCAATCCGATGAATGCAGAGTTCCCCTGTGCAGGTAGATTCAATTTTCCTTGACAGTTTAAAGGAAATGATTATTTAAATTGTGTTTTTTGGTCAGATGTGATTAATTAGATTAACTTTCTTAACTATTGCAAGAGACATGAAACAAGGTGTCATCGTGGGCTCATGTCTTCATTTGGTAGAGTCATGGTCATTTATGATGTCTCTTCCAGATACTTCCACAATAGGCCAAAAAAACAGAGTGGGTGTGTGTCTTTTGTTGTGGGGAAAAGTTTAAAGGCTTAAAAGCTACCTCCACAATTCACCTTCCTCATTTAGTTCTCCCTCTGG
This sequence comes from Sesamum angolense, assembly GCA_034509725.1. Lineage (NCBI taxonomy): Eukaryota > Viridiplantae > Streptophyta > Magnoliopsida > Lamiales > Pedaliaceae > Sesamum > Sesamum angolense. The sequence goes on along the minus strand of JACGWL010000009.1, from coordinate 5,047,129 downwards.
AAACATAAGTCAAACTAGGCGATCCAAAACCTTAAAATTTTGGGTTTTTTTTTAACAGAAAGATCATAAACTAAAAATGAGGATCACGATATACAGTTGTTCAAGAATTCTAACATTGACTTGAGTAAATTGTCTAAGACTCTATATGGCTGCCTTGTTTGGTCGCAGACAATTCAAGCTAAAGGCACAACAAGACCGACGAGTTAACGACTCCCGGTGGAGATTGCTTGTGAGAAAGGTGGTGCGAGCCAAAACCTTCTCTTCATTGTCTCTCTTCAAGAGGATGAGAGTAGAGGAACCAAGAATGGTGGGATTGTATCGTCAAGGAGTCAGAAGCTTCCCCTTAGCTCCGAGGAACATGCAAAGATAAAGGAACGATGCATCTTTTTCGTGTACTAAACTAGAACTTGTGGTGAAAAGAGTAAATTAAAATATGTAAGAAGTGCTAGTTGTTATTATTGTGGTTGTACCATTGTCGCATTTCTCTCCCCTTCCTTTTTGTTTATGGGTTGGTAGCAAGCAATGAGATAGGAATCCAACTAGGCGATGGGGACCAAAATCATAGTAATAGTGTTGTAGATATTGATGAAAGGCTTTGTCAATCTACTTTATTTTATTTTAATACAAGTTTCTTTCTTTATTTTTTCGGTATATTATATTGATATTTTTTTAAATTAGATCAAAATACACAAACATCTCACACATTTTTTTAAAAAAAATGACTATAGTTATACCCTTGAATAAGAGAATTGAAAATATAACTAAAATTTTAAAAATATAGCTGTAATTATATATATATAAAAAAATGGAAAGTATTTGTAAATTTAAACTAACATCAAGGGTCACAATGTAATTTGGTTAGTTCTTGAAATTGGTTTTGAGTAACTTAGGACAAGTTGGGGTACCATTGGTTTTGACTAATCAAAGAATATCAGTCTGTTGCCCCATGACTTCGCTTGGACACATTATTTTATTTTGGGTAGTTGAGGAAGATTGCTTTTGATTTCTTCCCAAATCTAATATAAAGTTTTGTATTATTAACTTGAAACTTGTGCTAATATATTTCCGCAAATATATAAAGAGTATGATTCGAGATATAATACAAATTTACAATAATATAAGAAAATATTTTGTTATAGAAAACCGTTTGAACCCAATCATCATCCAAATGATGGGAGCAGCTTGTAAATGAAACAAACCTAATAATACTTTTGGTTTTTCTATTCTATTTTCATATCAAATTTAAATGTCAAAATAATTGATGAAGTCAAATACATAATAATTTAACAACTTATATAGTCAATGATGATAGTTTAGTTAGCGAAGCTGTGATTCTAGAATCTTAAAGGTCATGGGTTCGAACCTCACCAGGTGTGTGGGATGTTGTTTGCTGTATAATAGGAGTTGGTATACTGCATAATAGAAATTGTTGTCTACTGTAATTATAGGTGTTATTGAGCATGATATAATTATTGTAATAATTTTTGTTAGATATTGATGTTGATAGAAATGATTGTTATTGTAATCGATTTATTTATTTATTTTAAAATAAAGCTGGGATTGTTCAATAAAACATAATAAATTTTAAGTTAAATTGCTTCAGGTAATTTGAGCAGTTTTAAAATACTTGACATTTTGTACATTAATTCGAAAATTCAAAAATAAATTATTTTTTCAATTTTTTTACTCTTACAAGATTTAATATTTGAACAAATATAAATATAAATGGATATAATTCAAATGCAATTTTGAGATTGATGTTGTTGAGTTCTTAATTGTTCTTTACTTAATTTTTTTTAAAAATAATTTTGAAATGAATCTTAAAAATAGGCGTGGCTAATTAATTATTACAACTAATTACATCGTGATTACATTTGTTGTTTGAACAATTTGGTCCAAACACGTGAATCCCGTTTCCCACATAACTATTCTTTAGATCAGCACACGATTATGGATCGGCATGATTATGTTAGTATTCTTGCTAAATATTTTATTGTTGTAATAACAATTTTTCAACTCAAATACCCCTCATTAATTATTGCTTTATTCTATTGCTATGATTGTTAAAATATTAAATATTAATTAATCTTTCTTTCTAACGCTTAAATTTTTAGATGAGATAATCGCTTTGTTTGAATATGTGACCAGAAAATCAATTAGATTGGATGTTCTGTAATTATTTAAGCAATTTCTTTTTACTTTATAATGTGAATTAAATGAATAAGAGTTAGTCACAATTTATAAAATAACACATTACGTGATTTAGAGGTCATGGCCTCTAAGATAACACATCACGTAATCCCATTGCCAATGAGGCCTAGCTTAGTTGAAGAAGCTGAGGCCCTATAATTTTAGAGGTCATGGGTTCGAATCCCGCTAAATGCGTGGGATGTTGTCTCTTGTATAGTAGGAGTTGGTCTACTGCATAGTAGGACTTGTTGTTTACTGTAATATGAGGTATTATTGAACAAGTTATTATTATTGTAATAGTCTTTCCTAGATATTGATGTTAACATAAATGATTGTACATATAATCGATTTATTTCAATTAATAAAATTTCATCATTCTTAAAAAAAAAAAGAATAATAATAAAATAACACGTCACATCACATGAGGAGGGCATGTTGATGTGTTAAATATTAAATATTTTTTTTAAATTGTTTGAATTTTTAATTAAGGTGGTCGTTTGACAATAATGCAATATATTTAGATTAAATATAAAATTTTTTTATATGAACGTTTATATTTTATTTAATATTAACCATTTATTTAAAACGCCTGAGTTATCTATTAATATTTGTTTAGTGAAAATTGTCACGAGTTAGGAACGTATAATTATTTATAATACATTTGACTATCTGATAATCTTCATAATGTTCATATTTGCAAATCGCGTTTATGTGTTTCTTAGGAAAATTAATTTCCAGTTTGGCACGCTTTTGAGTACCACGTAAAAAACGTGCTTTTGATTTACTAAAACACGATTTCAACTAATGTCGTGAAATGGAGAGTGGAAGCTTCTTGCAAAACATTGGCAGGAAGTTAATGGAATGCAAGTGCTTTTTTGAGAAGCGCAAAATTATTATTATTATCTTGTAAATGAGTAAATTACACCCTTATAAAAATAAAATAATAATTTATCCCTTATGTTTTTAAAATGAAGCAGTTTAGCCCCCTCTAAAGAGGTAAATTGCTTCATTTTGAAAAATATAAAGAGATAAATTGTTGTATTTTTAGAAAATTTAGGAAGGTAAATTATTTTTTTATTTTTCATAAGGAGGCTAATTGCCTATTTCTTGTAGCACAGGTAGGTAAATTGCATTTTGCCCTTTTTTTTAAAAAGAAAGTGAGAATGTTATTATTATTGAGACTAATCGTTGCCGTACACCATCTCCACGAGGATATAAAAAAGAATTGTGGTGTGAGATGATGAAAAAAATATAATTATAAGATTATTAAAAAATATTAAAATTATTATTCTGGCATCTTTTTTTTTTAAGAAAAAAATGAATTTAAGAATAAATCTTGATATTCAAAAATTAGTTAATGAGTAATTAGTTATATTAAAAATTATATTTCTTCCAGTGACAATACATCGGGCCCATCATGTGTCATTATAAAAAAGAACAGTGAAATAAATTACAATAAACTTACATAATATGTCAGAACAATACATATAAATATATATCTGGCGAAATTTAAAACTTATAACCTCAAACTAGTTCACAAAATTTTCAATTTTAAGTATCAAGTTAAGACATCTTCAATATTTTTTTTTCTTTTTAATATACTCACGCATTCAACACGTCCACATTCAAAATTTGAATACGAAACCTCTTAATAAAATTTTTGTGTCCGAACTATTAAACTGTGAATGTGAACTTATAAGACATCATTGGTTCTTCTTTGAGGGAATTGATGAGCAAAAAGGCATGCTTGAAAAAGTAATCCAACGACTTGTCCACCTCGTAGTCTTCGTGCAAAAAATATTCTTTTATGAATATTATTATTATTATTATATTTTATTTATTTTTAGCATACAATGTGGAAATTAATGAAAGTATTTTACAATATATAATAATACGCGTACTCCTTCTTTCATAGAGAAATAATAATAATTATTATTTTGCTCGACTGCTTTAATAATTTCAGGTATTAATTGATTAGTTTATCATTGATAAGACTTCAAATCGAACAAAAAAATTAAATTTTTTGACTCGTCGTTGGATTCATAATATGGTTCTGGATTTTTCGTAATAAAATATCTTTTAATCATGATTAATTTGAATGAATTTGTGACAATTGTCCATCTTTAACCCTTGATTTGTGGAGAAGGGACCCTCTTTCATCTCTTGATATCTTAAATGGTGTGGCAATGAGGAATTCCTCAATTTCATCAAACGACATATTGATGTAACGTTGTAGAAATTGAAGGAAATTTGCTTCACAAACACCAAATCCCTAACATATCAACTACAGGTACAAGGAATCACAGAAGCCACACAAAGTGGTTGAAATTAAATGCCAACGTACGATCCCAATTGGTCTTCCTCTCCTCAAATAATTACAATCTTGATTCTTTACCAATTTTTCTTGTACGAGCTGAGTGTAAATGTATCAAATAAGCTGAATAAATTACGCTAAATTACAATCCACCTCCTTCAAATTTGTTATAATTATAATACTTTTTGTTGTTTGAAAAATTACAAATACTTTATTGTAATTAATGGCCTCTGGCAAATACCCCATCGTAACGACCTATTGTAGGGGCATTTGTGAAGACTGTTAATTTTAGGAGGTAATTATAATTTTTCAAATAATAATGAGAGGGTATTTGTAATTATGACAAATTTCAGAGGAATCTTTTGTAATTTATCCAGTGAATTATTAATGTAATATGATTTATATTGTTTGATATTTTTACATTCAATTTATATAGAAAAAAATTAAAAAAAGAAAAACACCATCATGAATCTCTGTTATTTCACCTTAAAAACATCCAACAATTTTTGGTAACACTAAATGAAAGTAGGTATCACCATTCATGATTTAAATTCTTGGACAAGATGTATGGGGGACCAAAAACCTTGGTATTGTCCAAAGCCAAAGTTAAAAAGGGCATCCCACCAACATTGGAATCTTCCTAGTCATGTCCTACAATGTTGACAAAAGACTATTGTTTGTTTGTGAATTAAGGTCACCAAAGGTGGCATACCAAGAGGGACACACAACAATCCTAGAGAAAAAAATAATTAGTCACCCACTCATAATATTATGGTTCAAACATTGTAGTAGCTGACCATCTTTACCAATATTTTTGTGTATTAAATTTATCCTTAAATTTAGTATTGGACTCTAATTTTCATTTAAATTTCAAGTTTTAAGAATCTATTTTCCTTGAGAAAGGATACAATAACATTCTCTTGGAGGTTTTTGATATTAAAGATTTTGTATTTTGAAAACATAATAGTTGTAACTCATGATTGTATTGTAATTATTTTGACGATTTTGGTAGGGCTTACATTGATAGTAGTATTTTAAACTTATTCTATTTTATTAGTTCACGTCCTATCACTTACATAGATATCTGAATGATGTAGGTAAGCGTCTTGTATTGGTTGCAAACAAGGAGTTGAACAGTTTGAAAGCTTTAAAGCTTCTTCTCAAGCCATACATCTTTTTATGACAAAACTGTGAAGCGCATACAAAGTTGCAAGCTAGGTGTTGTCTGTGTATCGGGACAATTACCTTCTGCAACATAGGCGCCAATCGAGTCATAACCCATAACATTTGGCTCCGTTTATGGGAACGAGATCATGTATCCGTCTTAAGCCTCTCATTTGGGGGTTAACGATGTAAACAAAATGTCCAAAGCCTCCTCCCCTAATGATGCGCTTTTACACGACAAAATCATGATGTCATACAAAATAGAATCGGAATAATTCGTATAATAGAACACTGATCAAACTGCATACTGCATTGCTGAATAATAAAATTCTATACGATGATAAAAGAACTTTACTTTATGAAATAAGATTATCATCATGTTTCCCCTTATAAATATATGTATGTACTTGCTAAATACCATACATAAGACAAGTTGGTTAGCAATGATCATGTGTTTGTATGATCATGAGTAGGTGTTTTTCAATGTGCAATTGTATTCTTGAGTAGCTTTTGCTCCTTTTCTCTTCCCTACCACACTACACTTTCGGCGTTCGTGCACCACGTTGGTTGCTCTCACCATTGCCCTTGATCTTGATCACTTGAGAGTTTGTGTTGGCACTTTTCATCATGATTTCTCTTCTTTCCTTTAGTTTTCTCCTTCTTCACTTGTTTCTCTTTTGGGCTTACAGTGGGGACTTGAGGTATATTAATGTGCCACCTACCATGTGCAAAATAATTCAATTATTAGGCTAAATCACATGACCATCCTCTTCAAGTTAGGTTTTAATTATAAGAATAATTACATATATACTTCTCGATTTACAGTCTGTTTATACAAATCATCTTTATATTTTGGATGATACCAATACACTCATAAAAAATATCAACATCATTTAAATAAACAACCCTCGCTAATACACTCATAAAAAACATCAACATCATTTAAATAAACAACCCTCGCTTTTTGGACATTTATGCTTACACACCCCTAAACAAGGTCAACATCATTACACAAACTGTCCATGTCTTTTGGCTTTCAGGGATGTTTTCTATAATTATGGAAAAAAATAGAATGATGGTTTGTGTAAATAGATCATAACTCATGACTTGTAAATGTAATTATCCATTAATTATGTATGCATTTCATTTTTTTTTATTTTTTATTTTGCAGAATTTCAAGTATACCATTGAGATTGGAATTTGTAATTAATATTAATATATATCCCTTATGGGCAAAGACTTACATGGGAATTCCATTAATATATAGTATTTGTTTAATTAAATTTAACCTTGAGGGTGTTTATATAATTCATCCTAAATTTTATATTAGAAGTGATATATTTAAATAAATAATTAAGTGAGACCGAAAAAATAGATTAGCGTGAAAATAAACTTTACAATTAGAAGTTGGAGAGAGAAAATATTAAAAAAAATAAAATTTATAGTTTCATTTCTTTTTGAGTTTTGTCAATTTTGGGCCATATGCTCTCTTAAATAACTACTGGCCTCTATGTGGACTCAGAGGCCCAAACATAATGGGCCTAGTGTAGGTCTGTGAATGGGCCTACAGGCTTGTATACTTTGAACCAGTTTGGGCTGTTACCAGTTTTGATCTGGACTTATCAACAGTAGATATTAATCAAACAATAAGAAAAATTGAAATTTCAGTCCAACTTGAAGGTATCTCAAAAAAAAAAAAAAAAAAAAAAATTTAGAAGGAAAATTATTTAAATAATATAAGAATTTTTTTTTTTTATAAAAATAGGGTGTTTTAAAAGAAATTGAAAAATGCGCAAAGCTGGTATCTGGCTTTGCTTTGTTTGCTGGGGAACCGTGACTCAGATTGATGTGACAAAGAACTACTGCTCAATATTGTAAATAATTTGTTGTTAAGTTCTTTAATAAGTAAATTTTTTATTATTAAATATTAGTAAGTAAATTATTGTATTAAAAAATATAATTTAGCAATGAGAAATTTACTTGTTAATTATCTCGATATTAAATTTTTTTGTTGCTATCAAACTATTTACTTGAATTGTTAATTGGAACAGTATTATAATACATGTTCTATCATTAAAATCGCGACAAATTGTAACTCACTTTGGAACGATACTTAAAACTCATACTATTTCCTATAAATAACGTAATTAGGAACGTGTATTGCAATATAAGTATTTCTAAGTACTTAAACCGTCTAAAATTGTACCTCATTTTGAAATAGTTTTTCCAGCTGTCCCATATTTCTACAGACTTTTGGCCGCACTTTGGAAAGGTATGCATCTGCCACTGGCGGGCCATTCTAATTGTTAGAAGAGCGTTCCAAATTATGTCACAATATTTTACCATTCTGCTTTTGACGGGTAGTAGGAACACAACTTGTAACACAAATATTGGAATGGTTTGAGTAACTATCCAATAGTTCCAAACACAAATGATGGAATATAAGAGGACTATGACGTCAGCGACTAGATTCCATTCCTCAATTCTATTTTTTAATGTCAACAATTGCCATAAATAAGAAAAAAAATTGGTTTATGTCTTCTACTGTACTCAATTATGTTTTTACTCGATAAACATCCACGCCAAATGGCCCCTTAGGACCTTCAAAACATACAGTACGTATATGTGGTTCACGAGACTTTATGCATATACATACTAGAGCGTGTCAGCCGTGCTAGATATATATTTAGGCCATGTTTATCTCCCCTGTACGAATTATATGGTCTACAGTATAATTCAGACTAATTGTTGTATAAGTTGGTATAGTTAAGGGGAACAAGTTACCAACATTATATAGGCATACAAAGATGAAAATGGCTTTCTACAAGAGAGGATATTGCCATGATATTTGTGCAAAAGTTGATTACCTATCACCCACCAAAGATGGGATTTATGAGAAAATCAGGGTGAATTGGCCATTTTCATATCATCTCATCTACTAGGGACAAATTTGGAGTAGGGTAAATAAGTGGGGCCCACTGATTGCAACACCAATGACGCTAATATGGCCCAATAGCACGAAATTGCGGGTTGATGAATTGTGTGGTATGTTGATTAACCGCTATATCTTCTAGCCTAATACAAAGATGTAAACATGGCCTTATGGGTTTAAATTAAATTATGATTCAAATTATATTTTGAATTTTTTTTTTAAAAAACTATGGGAATGTTAATTGAAGAAAATTTTATAATAACATTATTTTTTCTTTTAAATAAGCAGAAATTAAAGATTAGAATAACATATATAAAGAGATAGGGATAAATGCAAATTACTCTTATGAAATATTGGAAAAATGGCAAAAAAATGGCAGAGAGCCTCCCCAACTTTTTAATAAAGAAGCATATTACCCCCTCCATCGGGCAGTGTAGTTCATTCGCCCAATTTTGTGAGTGATTTAACTATTTTGGTTTGTAAATTGTCACTTTTATCCCCAATTACTAAATATAAAAGTTGAAAAATATTATCACTTTCTCTTACTTTATATTAAAGCACGCTTCGCTCTTCTTTTGGAGATTTTCTTCTATGGATTCTATATAGTTTTTATGGAAACATGTATGATTTATTTAGTAATTACGAGTTAAAGTGATCAATTACATACAAAAATAGTTAAATCAGTCGCAATATGGGCAAGTGAACTATACTGCCCAGTGGAAGGGGTAATATGATTCTTTATTAAAAAATTGGGGAGACTTTTTTCTTTTTTTTAGGGATTTTTTTTACCCTTTTCCAATATTTTAAGGAGATAATTTGCATTTATCCACAAAAAAAAAAAAAAAGAGGCCGTTGATGAATTTGCGGCGACATTTTCAACGGATGCTGACTTTTTGACTGATGCGAGACCACCTTAAAAATTGAAGTTGGAAAATATAATTATAATATAATGTACATATAAACTTATATGATTAGAGACAGATAAATAATAATAATGGATGATGGATATATAATAATTAAGTTAAATGATTTTTTTTTATGTTGTCACTATCATGGACTAAGGTCTTGTTTCTAACACATGTCTCCATTTAATAAATATTAGAAACTTTCGTAAACATCTTAGAGATTCTATAGAAAAATTATAAAATTAAAAGAAACATACAGAATAATCTTAAACATAACATTTAAAAATATTACTTTTCTCTTTTTAGTTCAAACATATCTATTTCAATTTATATCATTCATATCAGTCAAAATAACTTATTTTTGTATAGTATAATTATATATTGAATTAATTACACTTTGCCCCTGAATTATATATTATATCATGTTTAGGCCCTAAACAAATTGATGTATCATTTACCTCTTTGAAATAAGTATTTAAATAAAATTGCCCTTATATTATATTATATACATGTATTTAGGCCCTAGTGGTAGTTTATTTCTTACAAGGCCGAATTGACAAGGCTCAGGTTACTGGGTCAGACAGGAAGTCGACTGGTGAACTTGTGACCATCTAAACATTTAATTATTTTCAATTATATGTAGGTTTTAACGCTGCTAAATAGATTTTTATTTAATTTTTTTCCCAAAAAATAAGTTCAAATATAGTGTTGCTGCAAATGTTATGTGTTCAATCATGATTTGCAGTCACGTGAAAAATTTATATGCCGCTTAATAAACACTAGATAAAACAATACTACAATAATTCACTGATCGGTCCAACGAAACAAAACATTACATTAGTCTGTTACATTGTAATTCCATCACACAAAGTGAACGAGGCCTGAACAGTTGATGCAATAAGAAAGAAGTATATTTTTATTTCATCAATGTAACATTGAACACAACAGATATGTATGAGGTATCCATCATGTGTGAATTAAGTTGTCAAACAATGTGAGGTATAGATAATCTTGACCTCAACAGTCAAGAAACAGAAAACAAAGAGCTGCCAAATCCATGGCCATCTCGAATTAAGACAACTTAGAGTTCATCCTTGTCGTAGGATTTAGTATCAGGTCCTGCTCCAGGATTGTCGGAAGAGTTCTTGAGGGGATAAGATGCTTCCATTGCTATGCCACACAGTCCCTCTTTCGCGTCCACACCACGCTGCATTCTGATGTAGCCTTTCTCTCCCCATTCCGGCCCCCACGAGTTCTTCACGATCCAGTACTTGGTACCGTCCAGGGTCGTCCCGTATCCCACCGCTGCCACCCCGTGGTCCAGTTCCGTCCCACAGTCTCCTGTGAACACCCCCTATCATAGGAAAAACGTTTGATATTAGTAGTTATTGGTTAGTTATACATATTTAATATTTGTTCGTGTTTGTAACCGATTCACTACAAAAATGTAAGATCAAACAAAGTGAACATGAGTGCATCACACAAATTTGTGTTTTACCTCGGAGTAGAACTGGAAATCAGAACCTCCTGCATCGATGGCAACTGCTACAGGCTGATGTGCTACTGCTTTCAACAATGCATCTTCGTCGTTCTCTGGAACATTCTCGTGTCCGTCGATTGCAACTGCTGGAGAATTCTCCTGGACAAAATATACGTTCGGATCACATTAAAAGGTTGTTGGATGGAATAACTAAGAACAATTACTAACAAGGGTAGGTATCAGTGTAATGAGACCATCAGCAATAGGGAATAGATGTAAATATTCAAACTACAGAGATTGTTTTGTAATATGACAATAGTTTAGGGGTTTAAACGTAATACAACACAAATATGGTTTGCTACCTTGTGGGCATCGCACTGTCCATCCTCAGCCATGTAAGATAGTTCTCCTCTGTTGTGATGCCTCCTTTCTTCTTGATGAATTCAAAGGCTAAATCCATCAGTCCTCCATTACACCCCTCATTCTTCTCAGTGTCACAATCAACAAGTTCTTGCTCAGACAGGGAAACCAGTTTGTTTGTCTTAATATAGTTTATCCCCTCGACCGCCACCACGGTCGAAAACGCCCAACAACTACCTGTAACAATATTTGTAATTACAAGTACATTTCTTGAGATAAATTACATTAATACCCTATCAGGGTGAATTTGTAATTTTGAAAGAATATAAAATGTTTGTGTAATTAGATTTAACTTTTAGAAGATATCGAGGTAATTTATCCAAAAAAAGTAAACGACGATGTCTTACCGCATTGGCCTTGATCTTTGACAGCGGTGACTGCCCCCCTCTTCCTCCAATCAATGGAGTGTGGGATGCTCTGCACGCTCGCATACATAAACGTCCCGTTTCCACGTGAACTCCCCTGCATCATGCGATGATGCTTGACCCTAGAGCCGGCGTAAAGTCTCCTGAACTCATGGCTGGTCATGTCAGCAAACTTGTTGAGTTTCAACTTATAAGGCCTATCCTTCTTGTTGAAACTGTGGACATAGTGAGCATTGGCTTTGAAGACGTTGAAGCGCTTGTGCTTGTCGTCTATGCTTCTCGACACCGTGTGGTGGCTCCGCCACCTCTCGTACATGTCCCACAAGCTCTCCTCAGTCTCGAGCTCCTTCTCATGAAAATCAAAGCTCTTCACCAGACCAACGACCAGAGCAAGGGACAAAATCACTAATACGAGAGACGACTTCATATTCAAGAATCTATGAATTTGTGTAGAAGATGTGAAGATTTAGAGAATGGAAGAGTGGTTTAAATAGAAGAAAGGATGGAATTCCGAGGTTCCTTATGGGCAAACTTCCATACAGAAGCAAGGTTGCTTCCACCACTCAGCAAACCCCTCCATCATCCAACTGGATTTTCTATTACAAATCCTGTTGCACCACAAGTCTGATGAGATTCGAAACCATGACCTCAACACGTGTACAGAAACCATATATATATATTAATTGAAATAAAAATACAATCGAATTTGAAATAGGAAATTCAATCTGCTCCGTCAGCCACCCCAACTAACACACGCTATGACATAGCGGAAAGGTGTAATTATGTGCGGATAGATAAGAGCACAGTTATGATAAAGTCGTGTATTGATGTAAATTTATGGGTATGAGGTTTCCATGCAAAACACGCTACTGTGTGATCTGAGACAAATTGCAGAAAGTGAAAAATGAATATGTGCAGTGATGCAAGCAATCAGTTAAATCGTTAGGGAGTATGGCACGATTTCTTGCAAGTAGCCACCAATTCTTTCCGGAAAAGCTATGTTTGTTGCTAAATGAAATCGTGTTAGATTTTCTATTTCCAAATTCAATGGCATCTTTAATAACAACATTTACTTTATTTATTTATTTATTTATTTTTATACATATAACGGGATATATGTAATAAAATAAAAAATGCAATAGAATTTGTAATAAAAAATTCAATCCAAAATGGAACTATGTAGTTTGAATTGCTTTATGAGGAAAGAAAAAGTTCAACAAAAGGGGAAAAAATAAATAAATAGAAGAAAAGCTTTTTGAAATTTATAATTTCTTATTGATCCTGATTTTAATATGGAACCCATTTTCTACTCTTCGATTTTTTTTTCTTGGATAAATTACACAGACATTTATTGTTTTTTTTTAAATTATAAATACACACTTCATAGGGGCGTTGGTGTAATGTGTCTCATTAGGGATTTATTTGTGTAAATTTTTATCACTGAATTGAAAGTGTTTATAATTATAATTGTAATTTTTTATATATTTGTATTTTTTGACCTAATTTCGAAGGGTCGGTGTCGATGTAATTTACTATAATGATCCTTTAAAATAATAATTATGGATTTTTTTAGGATTATCCCTCAAATTCTGCTGCCCTTTTAAAGTTGTTGCGTGTGAGGATTTGTTTTTTCGTGATAAAGCCAAAAAGCAGAAGTTAAAGGAAATATTAGTTAGAGATTCGATTATTTATTTTGTCGAAAAGTTTTAATAAAGAAAATGGGATGTTAAATAATATGAAAATTAAGTACATTATTAATTAGGTGTGGCATAATCATAATCTGGAATTCACCTACAAAATAATAAACATACGATGATACGAACTACATGTAACTATCAGTTATGTACTAAAATGTACAACTAGGATTTATAAAGGATGTATCTTTTTGGGGGTGAACAGAAATTTATCCCCTATAATATGAAAATTGGTAAATTATCCACCTATAAAAAATAAATAACAGTTTACTTCCTTGTGTTTTAAAAAATGAAGTAATTTACCTCCTTTCCTAAGGAGGTAATTGCTTCAATTTTGAAAACATAGAGAGGTAAATTGCTACATTTTAAAAAACATAGGAGTTGAATTATTATTTTATTTTTCATAAAGGGATTATTTGTCTATTTTCCATAGTACATGTAGAAGAGACTTTTTGCACATTTTATTTTTGAGAAAATTATAAGCTCAAACACTCTCTTAATTGATTAAGAGACTAAACGAACAACACTTTACTTACGCCAGAAGAATATTTACTATTGACAACAATTTTATTAGCTGTGAACTAAAATTGTAATAAATAATAATTATTAACTATAGTTAATAAAAATTAATAAAATCATAAATTATAACCATGAAAACTATTTTTGACATAATTGTGGCCAAATATTTTAGCCACATTAGTAAACTTACGGCAAACGATCGTTACGTGGACTTGGTAAGTGATTATTTATTTTTAACCTAACAATTATCATGATTATATATATACCAGTATATCTTACACATTCAAATATATATATTCAATATATATATAAATTAAAAAAAAATATTAATTGAATTAAAAGATTGAACATGCCCAAATTCTCCAACAATTTGGAGCCACTGGAAGAAGAAAGAGAATAGTGCAATTTATGGTGACGACGGAAATGACGTGGTTTTATAGTGAGATTTGCTATAAAAGAAAAGTTGCTTCTTAATCTACTATTGCGTGACCAATTAGCAATTATGGAGTACAATAATAACACTCTCACCAACAATTTCAATTCAAATTGGTTAATAAATATAATATTTTAGGTAAATTACCATTGTTTTTTTGATTTGTCATAATTATAAAATACTTTTTTATTATTTGAAAATTATAAATACTCCATAATATTTGATGAAATTATATAATCCTTAAATAGAGGTATGAAATTGTCAACTTTATCCTTATATATAACTGTATTTTTTAAGAAAAAAAATTATAAAAAAATCGAATGGGGTGGATGGAAAAATTTTAAAAACTTTAAAAAATTATCTACTTAGTTCATAAAAAAACTTGGAAAATTTTAAAAATAAATTAAATTATAATTTTTAATCCACAAGGGTATTTAATTTGGCTAGTTCACCATAAAAAATGAATGGAAACCTGACAGATTGGGCTAATTGTTAGATGATTGTTAAAATCAGGAGGGTATTGATAATTTTTCAAATAACAATGTGGTATTCGTAATTATGCGAAACCTCATGAGAGGTCGTTGTAATTTACTCATATTTTTATTATATGATTGGTTATAATTCAAAAACAATAAAAAATCATATGCGAAATATATTATACTGACTTTATAATTAATTTGATTTGTGTAAGACGTTCCCTCAACCCCATCCCCCGGTGCGCGCACACACACAAAAAGACAAAAAGAAAATGAAATTTTCCGAGTTTGGATTTTTAATTGACAAGGTAATTTATTCGCTTTCTTATAAATCACTAGGGTTTACAAAATATAGTAAATTAATTCTATCTACTATAATTAAATAAAATCAATACTACAACATAAATTTATCCGTAATTAATCAAAATGCAGTTGATTATATATATAATTAAAATATTTGTCATAAATTTTAACAATAACTAATATTTGAGCCCTTGTTCAATACATAAACAATATATAGTTAATAGTCGTTAAACAACTGTTGTTAATTAGTAGTCGTTATAATTTTTTATTTTTAATCATGATTTTTGATTGTGAGGAAAATCGTATTTCTTCTAGTGTATAAATTTGTTTTTCTTGTTCTTTTTTTTCTCTTGTGCTTTTTGTTGAATAATTATTAATCTTTTCGCCATTTATGCTATAGATATTTAGCCCTCTTAACTTGTGACATTTAGTGATGTCTATTATTCAGTTAACTGTCCAATTGTAAATAAATATGATAAATATTTATCATAATGATTGATGTGATGTAATGCTATCGAGACCATATATAGGATATAAATGAATAACGACCAAACTATGATTAGATCTATATATATATATGCGATATAATTATTTAATATAATAATTCTATTATTTCTATTTATTTATATTCAATTATGAATATAAGTACAATGTATGAATAGTTACTTTATTTTATAGGATCGGTGAATAGAATTGGGTAGGAGGCGAAGCTGCTAAGTTTTGGGCTTCTTTTTCATAATACTAGCAACAGTGGCACGCGGTTCCCGCGCACATAATAAATTATAATTCAAGTATCTATAATTTTAAGTTTATCACAAAAATCAATGCACGTTGATAACGATTTGAAATCCATAATTTTATTGACTGCAATTTCTAAAAAATAGTCATTCTTACAAAATAAATCATAAGAAATAAAAGACAGTTGAAATGTACTGAACTAAAGTGAAAATTTTCATAAATTAAATTATTATTTTCTTGAATTGTTCCAATTACTTGCTTTTCACTGAATTCACATTTCACCTACGTAAATAAAAAAATAATTAGAAGTATAATACAAAATAGTATTTTGTAAATATGAAAAAGTTATTGAATAATACACTGAGTTATGAGCAAAATACAATAATACCACACAAATAAAATAGAAAATTACTTATGTAAAAATCTTTACATTCTGTCATTTATAATCTTTTTAAATTCCATATTCAAAATTCAAATCTCTTAAATAAGTATTAATATATTTTTCAATTTCTTAACATAAGCTTAAATAAAATGGGAGTAAATTAATTTTTGAGTTCATGTAATTGCATGAAATTAATTTTCTAAATAAACTTAATTGAGTGGTTGATTTAACATGGGTTGGGAAGTTGAAGGGCATTTTTGGCATTTAAAAAGTTTGGTGTAGCGGTATGCAAACCGCCATTTTGTGAGTGTAAGACCCCTTTTCTTTATAATAGTGTAGATTATTTAACCTGCAATATTTCAGCAGTAAGTCAATCGAGGGTAAATATAGATTTTTATTTATTTTTTCTATTTATATTAGCAAATTTAGTGAATTTTGACTAATATATGGATTAATTTGATTGACGGAGCAAGTATTAGAGGTGCTAGATGTAATTTTTCAAACCACAAGGGGGTCTACACGTAATTATACCAAACCTCAGGAGAGGGAGTGTAATCATCAATTTATGATATGAAACATATATATAAGAGTAAATAGTCAAAGAAAGGGGAAAAAAAATGAAAAATGTCTTATAAATACAAAATCGAAAACAAATTTTAATTATTTATTAATAATCCCACATTGGCGCTTTGGCAACAATCTTTGTCAAAATCGCGCTGTGCAAATCACATCTATTGCCTAGTTAAATTTACAATAGAAATGAAAATATTTTTAGGGATGGATCGATGGGCCCGAATTAGACCGGGCCAGAAATAATACAAAGACATCAAAATTTCCTGTCGGGCCGTCGACAAAAGGAAGGCATTCTAGGGGTCATGCGGAAGCGAAGAGGTGGAGGATGCCGTTCTCCATCGCCCCACAGGGCGTAGGCTTCCTCCCCGTGTACTGCATCGTCGCCTATTTCCAGATCATCTTCCTCCATCCGAAGTTGAATCATACGACTTATCAATATACATATCAAGCTTGTTACTATCACGTTCCATACTGTTATGAAAAGGGCCCCGGCAAATTGGAAGCCCATTTGGCGTAGCCCGTGTCTGAATTTTCCATCGGCTATACCGTAGATGAAGCCCGGCCCCTGTTTACCCATCGGATAGAACATCTCGAGGAGCCTAGGATTGGCAAACAGGCCCGATAGAAGCCCGCCGAGCAGGCCCGCTACTGCATGGGTGTGGAAAACTCCTAGTGTGTCGTCAACGTCTTGGAAGAAGGATGACTTCTTGTGCAGAACCATCATTGTGAACCATGGGACTGAGCCCGACAAAATTCCCATGAGCACTGCTGCCCATGTGTCGACAATCCCTACCAATCGACGTACATAGAGAAAATATCTTAATAAATACGAAATAAGCCTTTGGATCAATTAGTACATCAGTCATGTATGGGGTAAAATCCATATTACTGTCAGTGATGTTCGAAATATTCAAATGAAGCGAATTATTGATTGTATCATAAAGACAAATAGGCTCTTGTAATAAGAAAAAATATCATATAATTCTTTGTAAAATTTAAAAATGTGTACATTACCCCCTCGATTCTAGAATTGTATTTTACGCGCCCAAAATGCAACTTAACATGTATATATTTTTCCCCTAAATGATTAAACTACCAATGTCTTTGAATTATACATATTTTAAAAATATAATATAAAAAATTATAATTTAATTATATGTATATATATATATATATATATATATATATATATAAAGAAATCTACAAAAATATAAAATAAAAGAATAGAAATAACTTGCCGATGGGCGGGAGATTGGTGGTGGGTGGGGTGTCAAAATACTCGTCGTCAAAGGAGTTTTCCAACGGTGGTAGTCTCGCATTGAGAAATGGTTGGACGGTGGAGAAACTCATATCAAATACACCAGGGGCCAGTAACCACATTTTTAATTTTACAAGGGGTTATATAGTATCTTTTTTTTATCATAGGACTCTATTTGAATATTTCGAATATCACGTAAGGTAATATGAATTTTACATGTCATATATATAGGGCTGGATTTGATTGACAACCCTATCAACAAGTGATAACAATTAGCAGTAAGAATTTACCAGCCCCAGGTGTAATGCAGACCAGGCCAGTGATCATCCCCTGAACGGCGCCAATGACGGAGCTCTTGAGGTAGACAACCATGTCGAGGGAAAGCCAGACTAGGAGGCTGGTGGCCGTGCAGATGTGGGTGTTTAGTACAGCAAGCGAGGTTATTGTGTTTGCTGCCAGCGGTGATCCACCATTAAAACCTGTCCAACCCATCCACAGAAAACCTGCGCCTCCCAGCATGTTGATTATGTTGTTTGGTGGGAAATGCTTCCTGTCGTGTGAATGTCTTGGCCCGACCTATCATCATGTGAAGAAACATCTCAAGTAAATCGACCACAATATTAATCTCTTCACAAGCAATTAATTCAGCATGTGTATAATCATACAATTTTCATCCTACATATGTTTCAATGTGGTATATTGTATAAATAAGAACCAACATTTACCTTGTGCATGCATAGATTTTTTTCGCTCTAAGAATGTAAGATAAATTAATATAATTCGAGTCTAGAAATTAATCAATATTATGTATAGAAAGAGTCTAGTCAAACTACATATATGTAAGTATTCACACTTGCTATGTAATAAAAGCAGATTAAAAACTAAAAGTTTAAGTGGATCAGATAATTTTTTGTATTTATATATTGAGTCTCGCTACTTTGTCTTATATCGTTGGGAGGGCCATTAATTAAAATAATTAGAAGAGTCGATATATTCTATAAAATAAAAAATTTAGAGTAAATTACAATGAATTTTCTTGAAATTTATCATAATTACAATAAATCTCCGTTGAAAAATTATAAATACCATCTAGAATTAATTTTTTCAAACAAATACCCTACTAGTGACAATCCATTATAGAGGGTATTTCAGATGATCTTTAATTGTAGTGGATATTTGTATTTTTTAACCATGAAGAGATATTTATAATTACAACAAATTTCACAAGAACCTGTTGTAATTTACCAAAAAATTTATGCATATCTCTAAAGGAAACCTAGAAAGTAATGAGGGTACAAAATCCCGCAAGGCCTACTCCGATCCGTCACTGCATGTGATTGGTCATTCTCCCTAATTAACATCATTATATAATAAAATATATTAATATACTAATCATGTGATTAGATCATATTTGAGCGCACCAATTTTGGACTAGAATTTCTCAACGATGTATATTAACTATGACTTTGGAATCAAAATTACCAAATTACCCAATAAGCAGCAGTGAAACCAGCCACTCCAGAAGAGAGATGGATGACATAACCCCCAGCATAGTCGATAATGTACTCTCTCAAAAACCCGGCGCCCCAAATTGTGTACGCCCCAACCGTGTAGGACAGCGTGATCCACAGCGGTACAAACAGCATCCACGCGTAGAAATTCATTCTCCCCAGCAATGACCCCGCCAGCAGTATCACAGTAATCGCCGCAAATGCAAACTGATAGAAAACGTAATCAGCCGTGGGGATGTATTTTTGCTCATATCGCACCAGTAAATTTTTATCTATCATGGCCTGATCGGGCCTTCCTAACAGCGGGATCATATCTGCCCCGAACGACATCTGATATGCCCACATCACCCAGCATAAGAGGACGGAGGCGAAGGCGTAGAGGGCCATGAATGCCGAATTCACAGCCCATTTTTTCTTCACCATGCTGCCGTAGAGAATAACCAGGCCCGGAACGCTTTGCAGCCCGACCATGGCTGCCGCGGTAAGCTCCCACCCGTTGTCGCCTTTGTTTAGCCATGGTGGCGATGCCTTGTCGGGCCACAGCCCGGGTGGGAGCCAAGCATTGGTTTCACCCATCAGAAAATGAGCCCTTTTTTTGGAAAGTTTTGACAGGCAACGTCGTATGTGAAATAAATAAGCTGTCGGGTTTTGGATTGTAATAGGAAATGAGCATTGGAATAATCTATACGTTGTTGCACTAAAATGATACTCTAACATTCTCTTCTGTCTGTTGTGGATGAAAGACAGACATGTCTGGATTCTAACGAGGATTCTCCAATGCTACCAATATTAAATTATTAACTAGAATTGCTAGCTAGGATTCTTGTAAAGTTCGACCCTGTTCCTTAACGTACAGGACGATTCTTGCTCCAGCTATCTGCTTAATTATTAATAGTGAAAGAAACAGAAGAATGATCCTCAACCATTTTGTGATATCTCTTTCATGAACTGCACATAATCAGACACACAAACTTGGAGGATCCTGAGTGCAATAATAACGGAAAAAATGCAGTTTTTAGTCGTAGACATGGTGTCACTTTTCATACCAATCGAGACAGCGTACCTAGAAACAGTTCCACTAGACAACTTTTTAGTGCAAAAATGATCCCGCCGTTAATTTTAAGAGTATGTGGTTGTTGAATGGATTTTTTTTGGATTTAATGCAATTTACATTCTGTGATATTGTAAATGAGCAAATTATACTCTTATGAAAAAAAAATATAGCAACTTACCACCCGTGTTTTCTAAAATGAAGTAATTTACTTTCCTGTCTAGAGGGGTAAATCGCTTCATTTTAAAAAACACAGGGGGTAAGTTACTGTATCTATACTAATATAAAAAGGAAAGAGGCTGCATACTCACAAATGGCGGTTAGTAACACCGTCGCACCAATTTTTTGCAAAGTCAAAAATACCCTTCAGTAATAAGATAACTAACTCATTCCACTTCCAAATTATTCATTAACTAATAAATTATCTTTCTTTTCTTTTTTTTAATATCATGTATTGATTTGTTTAATACTCTTATTTATATTATATTTTAAAATATAAAAAAAATATTTATTATATGCACGCAGGGACGGCGTGCCATAACGGCTAGTTTTAAAAAATATAAAGGGGTAAATTGCTAATTTTTTCTTTCATACGAGAATAATTTTGCACATTAACAATATTACAGGGGATAAATTGTATTTTTTTTCCAAATTTTTCGGAGGGGAGCTGCACCTTACTCTCAGCTATGTCCGAGTCCCCCGCTTTCCCCACCCAACCTTGGACCCAATTATTGCTGGAAAAAATGGCATGTGTGCTTCATATGATTCATAATTGTTTTCATGATTTTTGAACGATAGGACCATTTTATTTGACGAGACTATATTCTACTACTCCGTCCTGATGGTATCCAAAGTGATACTGTTTCTTTTAATAGGACTAAAAATATATTTCTCCGCAATAACAATATATATGCTTGGGCTAAGTTGGATCAAATGTTTGAATAATTGATTGTAAAAGAAATTAATTTCTATAATAATTGATTTTCTGAATTATTGATTCTGAAATAATTATTGATTTTAAAAATCATGGTTGGCCAAAGACTTTAAATTTTCTTAAACAACATTATATTTTTGGTTGTATAAAGTCTTGAGCAATACGATTTGCCAAAAGTAGAGATATTGCCACTACAAAATATTAATTATTTAATACGATTAAAAATCGTAATAAATCAATACCATCTACTACGGTGAGATATATAAAAATTTAAATTTTAGTCACGATTAATCAATATTCATTATGATTTTATTTATGGCTAACATATTTGCGATAGGTTTTAGATATAATAAATATTTTGGTGTTGCTTGTAGAACTGCAATAATAATTAATTAATATCACTGACAAGTAATGCATTTACCTTCAAGTATATGGTTTTGCACGTTATATTTTCTAGTAATTCAAATATAATTATATTTTAGACAAACTCCTTTAAACTCATGATATAACAAATTTAAATAATTTTGGATAAAGAATGACAAACGCTCTGTGAGGTTTTTATTCGTTAACTTAGTTTCAATCCTTAGCCATATATATTGTGCCATTTGTTTTAGTCCCTTCAAAGTCTTATGAACTATCAACTTTATGCATCAATTGTAGAACCTGAAATTGATGTCTCTCTTTTATTTTTTAGGATGTTATAAATAAGAAAATTTGAATGAAGTCAGCCCAGAAACGTTGTGGCATACCACAATATTGAGAGCAAAGCAAAAATAAAAAATAAAAAACTTTGACTAATCAAGTTTTTTTTGTTAATATTTGATGATTATCTGTATAATATTAATGACTAATGCATTACCTTCAAATATATGGTTTTGCACGTAATATTCTTCTAATAATTAAATTATATTTGTATTTTAGATTGACAAACTCCTTTAGACTCACGATTTAACAAATTTAAATGATTCTGGATAAGGATTGCAAAACGCTGTATGATGTTTTTAGTTGGCTAACTTGGTCACAATCCTTTATCATGTATATTGTGCTATTTGTTTTAGTCACTTTAAAGTCTTATGAACTATACCATATTATGTAAAATTTATTCTTGTACAACCTGGAATTGATGACTCTCTTCTATTTTTTATTTCTGGGAAATTACCATAAAAAAATCAGAAAATTAGAGTGAAGTCAATCCGGAAAACTTGCGACATACAGTTAAATTGAGAGGAAAGAAAAAATGAAAAACTAAGGAACTTTGTTTTTTGTTAATATATGATGATTATATGTATAACAATAATGTTAATGCATTTACTTTTAAATATATGAATTTTGCACGTGATATTTTCTAATTTTAAATATAATTTAGATTGCCAAACTCTTTTAGACTCACGATTTAACAAAATCAAATGATTTTGGATTAGAATCGCCAAAGACTTTATGAGGTTCTAGTTCGTTAACTTAGCCTCAATCCTTTGCCATATGTATTGTGTCTTTTGCTTTAGCTCCTTCAAAGCTTTCAAAGCCTCAATCCTCCAGCAGCTACTGTCTCACCAAGCCCATTTGATCCATAACGCCAGAAGCGACGTGCAAAAGTTGGAGAAGGATCTCCAGTTCTTCAAAGCCTTCCTCAAGGATACCACCAAGAAACGGCGCAAGTCCGAGAGCATGCAAGCATGGTTCAAAGTATCGGCTAATACGCTGATATTATCGCCGATACGTTTCTGAATTGGTGGGTGCCGATCCGAGAAATATGTCCGATACCCTATATTATATAGATGATTTGGTATCGCTGATAATATCCGATATTATTACCAATACAATGATATTATCGCTTGTATCCGATAATATCACCTATATTATTCGATATTATCGACGATAATTTCAAGTATTTGCAAATGCAAAAATTGTTGGGTATAGCCTTTAAGCAAGAATAACAAATATCGAATCCTACCATTAACTATTACACAGTTTCGTGGGTCTAGAAAACCCCTTAATACAAACAGATTACAGATAATAAAAGAATAGCAATATATATTAACAATGAACAGAAAAACAGAAAATGGTGAATCGATCAAACAAGGCTCAGAAGCCAGATCCGGAGTTGGTTATGCTCACAGCCACAAAAGGCCGGCAACCTAAACTCACGGTTGCACCAAGAACACCGAGTACCACCAAGGTTCAGTTCCACAAAGGATTAGCAGTTTCTATAAATTAAATTAGAATTTGTAAAATAAATAATTTATATATTTTGCTTGTGCCAACCTCAATAAATATATTTTAAATCATTAAATTTTTTTTTTTTAAATGATTCATGCTTCCCAATCTATCGTCATGGCCACCCTCGATCAATTCTTGCTCGTGCCCTCGTTTCCACTGCCCCATTGAAGCCTACGGCCTCACTCCACTTGCATCCAACCTTTCACCCTCCTTCGCCATCGTTGGCCATCAAAATATGTATGTATAAATATAAAATATATACATATAAATATGTCCAATTATATGCATATTTATATATTTATATTATATAAACATATATACATATATGTATAATTTATTGATGTTAATAAAATTTAGTTATAAACAAAATAAAGAATAAATCTTTTAGTTTTAAGAATTTAAAATAATTTATACAATTGTAATAATTTTTTAACTTAAATTTATAAGTTAGTAATTAATTTTTATTAATATATTAATTAAATAATTTAATATTTCAATTATTAAGAGGTGTAAATTTATATATAGATTTAATAAAAAGTTAATAAAATAATTTAAATTTAAATTAAAAATTATTATAAATAATTATAAAAAAATATATATGGTCATATTATTCATCCCCATAAATATTACTTGACACCCCCTCTACATTTTGGTAATTGCAAACCACCCCTGAGGACATTTCTGTCATTGAAAAAATAAATTAAAGTTTGACCTAGTCAACAAGGGCATTTTGGGATTTTAAAGGCTACCAAGAGTGGCTTCTGTAATTTTTGAAAAGGTAGGGATGGTTTGTGTAAAATGCCAATAGGTAAGGGGGTGTAAATGTAATTATCCCTAATAGTTATTTATCATAACTTTTAGTCCATGACCATTAAAAATAGGGATAATTACACTCCCCTCCCCTGAGGTTTGGTGTAATTACACATAGACCCCCTGTGGTTTGACAAATTGCATCTAGTACCTCTGAAGTTCGCTCTGTCTAATAATTAAGTCCTTTCGTTAGTCAAAATTCACCGAAATATTAACAAAAAAAATTGAATTTTTTTTTATATTTACTCGATTAACTTATTACTGATTTATTGCAGGTCAAATAAATATTTTGGTGATCAAATTACCCTCATACGTCTTTACGCATTAATGCATGTGAAGAGGTATATATTTACTGTTGTAAGTGTAGTTTAGTCAGAAAAAATCATTTGACCTGTTATAATTAGTTAGTAATAAGCCAATTGAAGGTAAATATCAATTTTCATTTAGTTTTTTCTCAATATGGGCAAATTTAGTGAATTTTAACTAACGGATAAACTTATTTGTTAGACGGAAGCAAAACTCAGGGGTGTTAGATGTAATTTATCAAACCACATAAGGTTTACATGTAATTACACAAAACATCAGGGGAGGAGAGTGTAATTACACTAAAAGTTAAATATAGAATTTTTTTATTTTTTGATCTTTGTGTTATGAGTCAAGAAAGAGGATTAAAACCAATTTTGATCCGGTAACTACAATCATTTTTCATTTTAATCCTTTAACTATTTAGGATTACACAAACGTACTTTAATCATTTAATTTGATCGATTTTGAGATATACCATTGAATTTT
Source organism: Sesamum angolense (assembly GCA_034509725.1). Lineage (NCBI taxonomy): Eukaryota > Viridiplantae > Streptophyta > Magnoliopsida > Lamiales > Pedaliaceae > Sesamum > Sesamum angolense. The sequence goes on along the minus strand of JACGWL010000009.1, from coordinate 5,021,668 downwards.
TTCCACGAGAAGTCCATGTGACTTTTTCCGGCAAGTTTAAAAAATTTCAGCGGGTAGCGTCCCAAAATCTAGCAAATTAAACACTTAAAGGATGTTTTTGCAATTTTAGATAGCTAAAGGACTAAAAAAAAAGACTATAATTAGTGGAAGAAATTGACTTTAATTCTTTTACAGAGTTGCAATAAATAGAACACTGGTAAAAGAACATGAATCTGCGCCAGAGAAACACAGTCAACCATTAATTACCGGGGATCAACACTTGTATTTGAATATCTAAGTAAAACGTAAATATATATATATGCCTGGAGAAAACAGTAGAATCAATTGTGATCATTCCTCAGGAGGAAAAACGGAGAGCTTGAATCCATTGAATAAGGGGTTTTGCTCTTCTTGCTTCTTTTGTTTTGCCTTTTGAATTTTCTTGGCAGAGGCAACTGCAAGTTTAGAATGGCACAAGTCCAGAGCTAGGAAATATGGTGCATCAGCCAACCCAATTGGAATTTCTCGGAGTTGATCACAATTATGCAGCTCTAGGGATCTGAGTTTGGGGAAGTGATGGCCTAAAGCTACCCAAGTAACTAAATTTGTGCGTCCAATATGCAGGAATTTAAGACTAGGAAAACGTGTTCTACCTACCTCCCAGCAATCCCCCATGAATGCTTTATCTTTTAGTTTGAGAACCTCAAGCTTCTCCAGCATTCCCAGGATAGAGATATGAACACAATCCAAAGATGTGTATGATAAAGTTAGGGTCTTCAGTTTCGGTGGGAATTTGAATGGTGAAGGAAGGCCATGCAATTGGCATCTGGAAGGTGGATTAATACATACGTCATTTTGTAACTTGAGCTCGACAAGATATCCCAACTTTGCCAAATTAAATGATCTATTGTTGTCGTCTAGAAGCACGGCTAGTTGCCCACGTATGCCCAATTTCTTCAAATTACGAGCCCTTTCAAATAATTCTTTTTTGCAACTTTGTGGTGAAATTCCATCGAGCGTCTGAAGATATTCATTTGCTTTACTGCTTTTCTCTATCTTCGGCATATTAGCGGATGCATTTGTCTTTAAAAGGTTCAAGTGAATCATCTTCCAAATATTGGCTTTGATTTCAAGTGTTCGGGATGTTGTGTAAATGATAAGAGTTTGCAAGTTACAAAATTTGGAGAAGTATTCCGGAAGACTTTCTACATTCAAGGACAGGGTGAGGTACCTCAAATGAAGCAAATGGTCCATATTACTGGGAATTCTTGCAAATTTGATGGACATGGTCTCTAATACTCTAAGCATTTTAAAAGCAGCAGGTATGGTTGAAATATCTTGTCCTTCCAAAGTGATATTTTCCTTAGAGAAACAAACAAAAGAATGTAGTCGAGGACCATGAGGTTGAGAAGAGAGAAACTTCAAGACATCAGAATGGATGCAAAGACGACGACAAGTTTCTAGGCTGGTAACAGAAGGTTCAAATTCACCATCATACCTTTTCACTTCTTGGAGGAAATTCTCTTTTTTGCTTCTTGCTTCATTCTTGCAGAAAGCACGCAGCATGTTGTGAATTCGGCATGTTTTAATTCCGCCTTTGAATCTCCTCTTATCAACTGTTAACAAGTTTCTATTGATAAGCTCCTCTAAGTAGTCTTCTGCAACTGCCTCTAGACTGAGATCTACATTTTGTTGCACGAATCCTTCTGCAATCCACATGCGGATTAGTTTCTGAACTGGGATTTCAAAGCCTTCAGGGAATATTCCAAAGTAGAGAAAACATGCTCTCAAGTGATAAGGTAATTTGTCATAACTCAATGCTATAGTTTTTGCCATGCGTCTTTCAGGATCCTCATCAAGGTATGTACTGATATTTTCAGACACTCTTGTCCATGCATGGACATTTCTTGACATATTATCTGTTGCCTTAAACTTTTTGGTAAGAATGCCTCCTATAACCACTATTGCTAGTGGCAGCCCGCAACATTGCTCCGCAATTAGTTTCCCAAGAAACTCCAACTCAGGAGGGCATTCAGGCCTGGCGAATACCTCATATTGCAGCAACAACCAACTCTCGTTCTGAGTCAAGAGACGCAAGTTGTGCGGAATTCTACGTCGGTTAGCATGCTGAGCCACTTCAACATGTCGAGTAGTGATCAAAACTTTACCCTTTTTGGTGCTCTCCAGCAATGCAATTTGTAGTTTATACCAATCCGCACTTGTCCATATATCATCCATAACAATCAAGAAATTCTCTCTCCTTAGATGAGCAGCAACTAACTGGGCCAACTCCTGATCGCTTTTGCAGTACATCCCCTCATCCATCCTTTCGAATTGTCTCAAAATGGCAAGAAATACATCCTTCTTTTTAAACTCTTGAGAAATATAAACCCAAATGCGAACAGGAAATTTGTACTGAATAACGGGATCGCGAAATATCTTTCCCGCCAATGTTGTCTTGCCAAGACCAGGCATGCCAACGATGGACACAACGTCCAATTGTTGCGTTTCTTCAAGGAGATATTCTATTAACATTTCCGCCTCATCTTCAAACCCCACCACATTGCCTTGTTGCAGGAGGGGAACCTATTTGACAATTTTGAATAGCAACATGATTAATAAAATCTTAAGGAACAATCAAATATACTCAAGAAATTTCGAATTAGAGTTTTTTCGTGATTGATTGCAATTCTATACAATAAAGAAAGCAAAATACTTTTTAATTCAAGCCATTTATGTAAGTCGTGATCTATATTATTTATTTATTTTATTTTTTTATAAAGTATAAATCACCTAAAAAGTTTCTATCTTTTTCTGATTGGACCCAAATTAATCTTGTAATATTACAAAAATATAAAATAATATACTTATTAATTCCTATTAATTACATACTTTTCACATTAGATATATATCTCTTATTAATTACTTTTCACATTATCCATATTTATTCATATTAATTACTTTTCACATTATACTAATTATTTGCGAATATTTTTTTTTTTGGTGTGTTATATTCATAATATAATACACTTACTAGATAAAAAATACCCCTGCAATATAAAATAAAATGACTTGTAAAATCATCAAAATTGAAAGGATTTGAAGTTGAGAAATTTTCCTAGCTTCGAAATAAATGAGAATTAGCTAATTAGATCACTTGACATGTTAAAATTAATCATGACAAATGAAAATCAATTAAATGAATTGTCAAGTAAATCAAACATTTTGAAGAGTAACATAGGTCAAAGAAAAAAAATGAGCATCAATTAAATCGCTTATCATGTAAAGCGAATATTTTTTTTAGTAGATAGACTAAAATATAATTTGAACATTTGATGGGTAATTATTGGGCATGTCATATGATTTTTTTAATAATTTCTATTATAATAGAACAAAATGTCAGTGTACAAAATTTGATTTTCAACAATATATGTTAAAAATCCCTCCTTGTAAAAATATATATAAAAAAAAAAGTGTAAATGCTCCTAAACCATCACTACACATATTTAATTGTTTTCCAAAAGAAGAAAAAATGGGCAGGCAATTATAGATAGACATTGTTTATACTACTATAAAAAAGTGTGAATAATTAAAAAAATCTTCTAATTTTTTATAGGGTTAATTACACTTAAATTCCCGCTAAAAATGTGAAATTATATTTTTTCAAAAAAAAATTAAAATTACACTTATACCCCCTTTAAAAATTTATTGTTTATACTTGACCTCATTTTGTTGTGATTTGAATGAAAAATTAATAATATTATGCATTTAACATTCCGATGTAATAATTATCGTAGAGTTATTATAACTATAAAATAGAAATGTGAAACTGAGAACCAAAATTCAAATTCGGAACTCTGTTGTTTTCCAGGGAAAATAAATGAAGTCACCTTGGATCCTGGAGGCCCTCCATCCCCGATGAGGTTGAGGTTAGCGAAGTGATCATCAGTAGAGTTCATCTTGCTGTAGATTCGTCTGACGTTAGCGCCAATGGTCTCGACATCTCTGGCGATGCCGCGGAGGAGCTTCGCCTGCGTCCCGGACCCGGAAGCTCTGGTAAAGTAACTCTTGGTCTCGCTGTCGGCTGCAGGCTGCATCATGAAGGCATCGATGATGTCCTCCGCCTTATAAACAACGTGGCGCATCTGGGAGGCGAGCTCCAGCCGCTCCTCCGTCCACCGCTTCTGGTATATAGTGTCCTTTAGGAAGGCTTTGAAGACGCGTACATTCATCTTCAGCCTCTCCACCTGCTCCTTTAAATCCGCCATTGTTGGCCTCCCACACTACTCAATATGTATATCTCTAATTGATAAGTCCCTTTTCTCTTTCTGTCTCTCTCTCTCTACTCAAAGGTTGGTTCCCGTTTCATTTCATCCATATATATATATATTGATTTTTTATTAAGATCGATATTTTCAAGTATTAAATTATTATTTACGTTTGATTTTAACATAATGTAATCTGATATAATTAATTTATTAATATTTATGGCCCTCATAATTTACACTGATCTTGTAATCAGTATTTTTGGTCATAATTAATTGCCCTTTATTTTATAAATTTATATATCATGCACGTAGTTTATTTATAATTTGATTCTATTATGATATTAATTAGGAAACTTTGTTAATTATTAGGAAATTAAATTTTCATGACGGTCAAATGCTTATTCTTTTCATGATTCATAGTCCCTGAATTGATCTATTATATCCCATACTTAATTTATTTTATGTCAACAAGATTACATGTTATATAATATATATATATATATATATATATATATATTATTAATTTTTTAAATATAGAAACAATAGACATTTAAATTTTACATATATACATATAACCAAAATTTATTTAAAAAAATTATGAAAGTATATGCAATATTATTTTACAATTAAAAAATTACACCACATGTACTTACTTTTCTCTAAGCATGAATAGTGCTTCAGTAGTAGAATATCGTGATGCCTGTGACGCTTATTAAAATTTCATTATAGGAATCACTCGTTTTTCCTTCATCATGATATTTCTTGATTGGAGTGGGCCTTGATTAATTATAATTAATATGAAACAACATGCACGCATAACAAATACACTAAAACAAATATAATACTTAATTATAATTAATTACGATTATTAAAAATAAATAATTATTTATTACAATCACGCAAAAGATTGTTTGCTGTAGGTTTTACAAGTGTGGTTAAAAATTTAATCATGATAAAAATATTTTTTCATGACTCATAAAAATTGCCAAAAATACTTTCCATAGTGGATAGATTAAGTTTTTGCATCAATATTATTTAATAATAGTTAATAATAATTATTTGCCATAATTTTTAGTTCATAACCATTCAAAATGTCGAGCATAGTAATTATTATAATTATTTTTGTTTGTGTGTGTGTGTGTACTCATCGAAATCGTATTACTGCTCCAACTGATCGACCCAACCCAAACCGCACCGCAATTAGCGGATTAAGTGTGTTGGTTGGGTTGGATTGTCTTAGGCTCGTAAAAAATACCGTATTTAGCAATTGGGTTTGATTTTACATTTACATAGACTGCATAGACCGCGTTCGACCGCAATAATAATAATAATAATATAATAATAATAATAATAATAATAATAATAATAATAATAATAATAATATAATAATATAATAATAATAATAATAATAATAATAATAATAATAATAATAATAATAATAATAATAATAAATAATAGTAATAATAATAATAATAATAAATAAAATAATAATAATAATAATAATAATAATAATATAATAATAATAATAATAATAATATAATAATAATAATAATAATAATAATAATAATAATAATAATAATAATAATAAAATAATAATAATAATAAAATAATAATATAATAATAATAATAATAAGATCAACAACAACAACAACAACAACAGCAGTAGCAACAATAATAATATACTAGAACGTATATAAAAATTTATAATACATAAGGTAATATTCAAGACAATAATAATAATTACGATACTTTTATTGATATTGTATCATAAATCTATATTTTTTATTATAAATATGTGAATGATTTGTCACGTTTTATGTTTTTCCTTTTTTGTGATGCCAATATATTTTTTCATATAATAATATAATTATAAGTTTATGTATCCAAATAAATAATATTGCAATTAATTTTTATAATATAGTTGTTAATTATGTACATAGTTGAATTGAAAAAGAATTCTAATAAAAGAAATAATAACAAAGAGTTTTAGTGACAACTAATAATTATTTAAAGAAACATATTTAAGAATTTTATAATAACTAGAAAAACTATATTGGCTAAATAAATTGAAGAAGATACAATGTAGAAACTTGAAAAAACAAACCTTTTTTATGAACGAAAGTAATCTGTGGGACAATAATGTCCCATTATTTTCATTATTTGTTTATGTAATGTGATCATTAAGGTAAAGTAATACTACTGAAAAAATTTGACAACAGATATTAAATTATAATTAAACACCAAGTCAAAATAAATTTAAATAAATATATTTATTTTACTTTAATGTATTTTTAAATTTACGTATACATTACTTCTCCATATATACAAAAAAAAAAATAAAAAAAAATCAATCACTATATTTTTTATTTATATGTCTTAGTCATTGTATATTCTACATACACACATACATAAACATGTCCGTGTATCTTTTTGTGTGCTTGTTGTAGATGATATTATTATTTTATTATAATATATTTTCTTAATCATCTTATTTTATTTTAAATAATATTTATTTAATATTTATATAGGGAAAAATGCAGGGCGCCCCCTGTGATATGGGGTATGTGCATGATACCCCCTTGTGATATAAAAAATACCAAATTACCTCCTTGTGAAAATTTTAATCTAGCAATTAGACCCCTGCGTGCGGAAGGTGTGCCACAAGCGCCCAAGTTGCGGCTGGGGAGTCATTTTTTCGCTGTGTTCGGACAATTATACCCTTTATCCTGAAATAAAGTGCAGCAAGCTTGTAATTGCAATTTCCCCTCCTCATTCCACTTGTTTCTCACGGTTTCTTCTCCAAAAGAGAGAAAATGTCAAGCTCTTCATTTAGGAAAAATAAATCAAGACAAAACACACAATCACTAGATTTGAGATTTCCAACTACACCTTTATGTGGGTGCAATTTGAAGCCGAAATTAGAGTAGTGGAGTCGCAAACAAAGCCCTCAAAAGGTAAGTTATATTATTGTTGCAGATATCAAATTTGTAAATTTTTTCGTTGGTTGGAGCCTGACAGAGCTACATGGGCACCAAGTGGTTTCCTTTAAAATTTCCTACTCAAGTAGACAGTGGTGAAGAATTTTTCTGTGGCTTTGAAGAACAGTGTGATTTAGACAATGGTGAGGAAGTTGTGTCAAACTTGCAGACTGGTGGAGCTATTGGAGTTAATGTGAAATAAGAGACATTTACGAAAAATCTCAGTTTTTGGATTGGTGTTAGCAGTGTTCTTTTTTGTGTTAGTGTTAGTTTTATTGATGAAATTAGAATGAAGACCATGTAACTTGTAAAACTCTGTTGTTTAAATTTGCCTAAATGTCATGTATCAATTTGTTGTATTTTAACTTGTTGGCTTTTTACACTGAACATGAATTCATAGACTGTTTCCAAAAATTGAACACCCTGTTAAAAAAATTAACAATTGAACACTCAATAAACTCAATTGTAGAAGCTAAAATTCGAGAAATATAAGCTGGAAATGTGCAGAAAAATTGAACACAAACACTAAACAAAGACTGACAAAAAAACATAAAGTTGGATTCCATTATAAAAGATTGCAACCTGATACAATTTTCAGTTCCATACTGCAGCAAGTTTTGCATGAAATCCATATTTACAAAAAGAAGAGGCCATTGAGTGCCATATTACATCAACTTTTGTCATATTATCAACCAAAAATAACAGACAGTTTACCAACGTGTTTTACCATCTGACTTACAAAAAGAAGAGGCCATTTACACAAAGTAGGCTATTGACAAAAGAACATGCATTCAAATTAACTAATCTTGTTGTCTTCTCTTTTGTCTTTCTTTCATTTTGTCCAAAACTTCTGAAATACTTGGCCTTTTGTTGTATCTCCTAGTTGCAGGTACTGAAGATGATGCTGGATTAACATTCCCAATAAGGATGCATTTCTAGGCCTTGATAGCCTACTTGCTGCTGCATTGGTGCAGGTGGTTGTGTTGCAGCCTATGAAAAAATCACAATTCAGTTAAAAAAAAAAGATTCAGGTATAAAGAAAAAGAGCACAATTCAGACATAATTGATATTGAAATTACCTTTGCACTTGGTTGCTCTTGGCTCAAGGAGGGGGCTTGAGATCCCTTGGGATGTCTTCATGAACAGCAACATTTGACTGCAATTAAAAATATTTTTTTTCATGCTTGTGCATCCATTGGGTCAAACAGAGCTAGATTGGATGATTAAAAATAATTTGAAAGCTAAGAGCACACCTGGGTTGCAGATCTTGGTGCAGGTGGTTGTTTGTGGCTTTGTCTTCTTCCTCTTGCTGCAGCCTATGAAAAAATCACAACTTAGTTAAAAAAAAAAAGATTCAGGTATAAAGAAAATGAGCACAATTCAGACATAATTGATATTGAAATTACCTTTGCACTTGGTTGCTCTTGGCTCAAGGGAGGGGGGGCTTGAGATCCCTGTGGGATTTCTTCATGAACAGCAACATTTGACTGCAATTGAAAATATTTTTTGTTAGAAACAGATTGGAAGAAACAGATTGAAATTGTAGATTAAAATGTAAAAACTGACATAAACCTTGAGAGACTTAGACTTTGGATGTATTTCATTCTTGCAATTGTGCTTGTTATGGCCTGTTTGAAGACATCTGGTGCAGGTATGTGTCAACCCTTTTCTTGTTGATGTCTTTGACTGCAGCTCATTAGGTCATTTCCTCCTAAGTTTCTTAGGCCTGCCCCTTTTCTTTTTAATCTTTGGAGGTTTAAAGGGCTGAAAATTGGTTTTTATGTAATCTTGTGCCCCAGGGATTGCATGTATCATTTCATCATACACTTTCAAATAAACTGACTTTGTATAACAATCATCAACATAATCATCTAATCTAGTTCTTTTTGACCCAATGGCTGCACAAACATGAGAACAAGGGTATCCTGTTAACTGAAACATGTCACAACTACATGTTTTCTTCTCTAAATCTATCACATATTTGTTCAAAAGTGGTCAATTTCATACTCTCCCCCCCCCCCACACCACCTAATGAAACAGTTTCTTGCAGTTTTTGTTGCTTGTTTCTCTTTTTAATATGTTAGGGCAAATTGACCCTCCATATTTCCCATTCCCTCTCTTTTAACTTGCAACCTAGACATGAGTCTTGTTCTAATCCACTCAATCATACTTATAATTGGTTTGTCCCTTGCCTCAAGTATGTAATTATTAAAGCTTTCACACAAATTATTCACCAAAATGTCACATTTGCTTTGGAATAGAAAATGTGATCTTGCCCAATGTTGTGGATTTATCTTTCTTAGCCATTCAGAGGCTGTTTCCACTTCAACTTTAATTTTTGGATCAAGTTCTTCAATTTTTTTCATAAAACCATCAAATTCCCTTTTGTTAGCAGTTGATGCTGCTTTCCAGAAGTATTCTTTCAATTCAACAGATTTAAATTTCATTTGAAATTTTCATACATGTGTCTCAAACAAAATCTATATTCAGATTCTGGCACTAAGTCTTTTAAGGACTCAACAAGACTTTTTGTCTGTCAGAAATGAAAGACCATTTATTAGTGCCCATCCCCCCAATGTCATCCAACAATTCACCCCACAAACCAACCCCAAGTGTCCCTGTTTTCAACCTGTACTACTGCCATTGCAATTGGGAACATGTTATCATTCCCATCCCTTCCCACAACCACAAGCAACTGGCCCCCATAAACTGTTTTGAGAAAACAGCCATCAAGGCCTATGATTGGCCTACACCCTTCTAAAAACCCCTTTTTTAATGCCCATAAACTGAAATACATCCTGTCAATAACTGGAGGATCAGAATTTTCTACTTTTCTAAGTAAAAGCTTAGACCCTGGATTACATTTTCTGACTGTTTCAAAGTAATCCCACAGAAGTTCATATTGCTTTGCATCATCACCCCTTATTCTCTCTAATGCTTCTTTTTTGCCCTCATCACCTTAAATCTACTCACATCCACATTGCATTTTGAGAGAATTCTGTTTTTTAATTGTTGAACAGGAATTGTAGGATGATCTCTTATAGCATTTTCAATTCTTTTTGCAATATATGATGCATTGGCAAGTTTATTGTCATAGGTTCTTGCACATGTATGCTCACCCTTTTATTGTTTTAATTTAGAATGTAGGTCCACCCTGTATTGGTGAGGCATGGATCCTCCATTCACAACTCTTGCATTTTGCAGTCACTCTTGCAGCTTCATTCCTTAAGAATTCTAGATCTACCCCATTCCTTATGCACCAGTCCCTCAAAACCCCTCTAAACTGTGCGGCATTTTCAAATTTCATCCCAACAACAAGATTTAAATTTTTCATTGAAGCAGATTTTTTAAAAACAGGATGTTTTTCAGTTTCAGACCCCTCACTACCTTCCAAGCTAACCAAATCATCTTCAGTCTCATCCTCACTAGCCCATTCATGTTTTTAGATTTAGTTTCCCTTGTTTTTTTCTGTTCTTATCTGTTCTTTTTATCTTTCAAGACCTTTTTCAATTTCTTTATTAAGTCTTTTTTACTTGGGTCTTTTAACAAGAAAATATCATCATCAGAGTCACATTCAATGTCTTCTAACACCAAACTAGGGGTCTCACTATCACTCCCCTCACCAGATTGCACATAATCTTCATCAGATGAATCATCAAACTCTGATGATGACTCATTCAAAAATCTTTCATAAAGTTTTCTTTTTCCCTTTCAGTTATATTTTGGACTGGAATTCAGTTAATTCTCAGTTACATTATCAGTTTTGTTTGAGTCCTCTTGTTGAATTGGAATTTCAATGAAATTATCATCAACACCCACTTCCACCCCCTGCCCCTCACAGTCAGACCTCTCAACCTCATCCCTATCCAATCCCTGCCTCTATACCCTGCCCCTCACAGTCTTGTCTCCCATCACCCTCAAACTCAACCCCCTGCCCCTCACAGTCCTTTCTACCATCACCCTCAATCTCATTCCCACCCAATTCCTCAAAGTCTATTCCTTCTAGAAGGAATCTAATCTCTTCCTCTTGCTCCTTCTCAATTGGATTTCCCTGGCTATCTATGGCTTGAAGAGGTTCAGCCTCCTCTTCCTCTACATAAATATTAACTGGAACATCAAAGATTCTATGACAGTTTTGTAAATCAACAAGACAAAGGTCAGGACATTCTTCTTTAATTGGTCTTATGCCCCATTCTAATGGTAGGTAGGATCTTTGTAATAAAATTTAAGCATTGACTTTTTTCCCCCACACTGTTGATACATTTCTCCTAATTCAAACATACCAAGATAATCTATGTCCACATCTCAAATTTTTCATATGCCCTCCTACATATCTAAGTTTAGGATGTTTTATAAATTTCCCCCCCACCAAAAGTTAATATCATGTGTCTGAAAACTCTGCAAATAAATAAAACAAAAGCAAAAAAAAATAATGCTTCAGCAAGAAGCACAATCATAACAAAACATGTAAAATGCACACAACAATTAAAAAAACAGTAACTGAAAAATCAAGCATTGACAGCAACACATTAAAAAAACAGTCCACAAACCTTATTTATTCAAACATACATTGAGGTTGGGACCACATGTCTTCAAAAATGAAGCATAAATTGACTAAAAAAATAGAACATGGGACAGAAAGTACAATATTAAAGCACAAATGGGGACATAATATAAAATCAATAAAGTAAACACAAATAAAATAATAAATTAACCACAAATAAAATAATTTACAATATTAAAGCACAAATGGAGACAGAAAGTACAATATATTCAAACCATGTATAAATCAATAAAGTAAACACATATAAAATAATAAATTAACCATAAATAAAATAAAAAATTAGATTGCTAAACTAAAAGGGGACCACGGATTTTTAAAAAAGATTTGGGACCACATGACAAAAACCCTAATCCCCAAAAAAAAAAACATATTAAACCCTAATCGAGGTTTAAATAAAGAAACAAAATCCATGAAAAAACATCTAACAAAACCCTAACATACATCATGCTTTTGTATAAATACTTAAGAAATAGAAACGAAAAAACTTACCTCATTCCTCCAGATCTGAAGTTTCACCAGCTTTTCCCCTTAGAAAAAAACCTCCATAAGCCAAAAACAAAACACAAAAGTCAGTCGAAACTCGTAAAATAAAAAAAAACAAGTTTAAAAACTCGTAAAAACAAGTTTCGAACTTACCAGCTTAAAAACAAGTTTTTCTGAATCTTAAGAAGTACTTTACTTACGTCCTCAGATTTCCTAGAAAACAAACAAAAACAAACAAAAAATTTTCAAATCAGTAAACTAAAAAATGAAAAATAACAAAAACAAAAGTTATTAAACTACTTACAAGTTTCACAGACACAATTTTCAGTCGTTTTAATCGAGTTTGAACGGTGGATTTTGCTTCTACTGTTCGTCGTTCAATCGCCTCTCGTGCTCTCTCTCCAGAAAAAACGATTGAGAATAAAAAACCCTAATGTTGACTCTGCAGTCAACCTTTCATATATAAGGAGGGGTGTTTTAGTCTTTTCCCCTTTACACTAACGTTTAATTTCTGCGGGGAGGCAGTGTGCTTCGTTTTTAAAATCTCAGGGGTAATTTGATCTTTTATTTTCACAGGGGGTAATTTGCTCTTTTATAACACAGGGGTATTTTGCTTTAAACCCTATTTATATATTATTATGACCAGTTTAATTTATAATTTAATTCGAAATAAGGGCCTTTTTCACAATCTTATTAAGAAAGGTGGTAACTTTTTATATTTAATTTTATTCTTTTATAATAAAAATGTAACCATGTATGTTATTTTACATTTTTGCTAACTATCACTACAGAAAAATGCATTTATTATGATAAATAATTATACGAAAGGCATAAAGTTGTCATAGAATACTTATATGATTGTAAAAGTGATTGTCTCTATACTAAAGACCGCAAAAACCGCCCCAACCCAATTAGACCGCAAAGTGTGATTTTAATAATTGTCGGGTTGGACTTATGCTAAGCTTTCCAAAACTGCAAACATTGGGTTATAAAATCATGTTTATTTTAGCTTTAATTCCAAAATGCAAGAAACTGGTTTCCTTAACCCAATTCCGGCCTATTAGCTTGTGCAATGTAGCATACAAGATCGCCTCTAAAGCTATAGCAAATAAGATTAAACTTTGTTGGACACAATTATTTCCCCTTGTCAGGCGGCTTTTGTCCCCGTAGGCTCATTACCGATAACGTTCTCCTTGCATTCGAAGTCAACCATTATCTCAAAACTAAACGGTGGGGCGAGAAGGGGCATGTGGCGCTGAAGTTAGACATTAGCAAGGTTTATGACAAGGTAGAGTGGAAATTACTTGAAAAAGTCCTCTCTAGGTTAGGTTTCCTCCCTAAATTTATTGAGTTGATTATGCTGTGTGTTTCCTCGGTTTCTTACTCGTTCATATTATGTAGCTCTCAATTTGGTTTTGTCGTCCCCCAAAGGGAGCTCCGTCAAGGAGACCCCCTTTCCCCCTATTTGTTCTTACTTTGCACGGAGGCTTTGAGTTCTTTATTGCAGAAAGAGGAGTGGAGTGGCCGTTTACTAGGAGTGGCGGTGTGCCGCTAGGCGCCCGGGTCTCCCATCTCCTTTTTGCCGACGATACCCTAATATTTTTCCAAGCCACAGTGGACGCAGCTTTATGCATTTTGGAAGTTTAGAGATCTTTGGACAGGCCGCTGGACAGGAAATTAACTTTGACAAATTTTCGGTGGTATTCAGCAAGAATACCGTGACAACCTTGTGAGAGGGGATCCAGAACACACTACAAATTCGGGTGGAGGGTGAACACGATCTCTATCTTGGCCTCCCGTCAGTGGTGGGAAAATCCCGTCGTTCAGTTTTTCAATCTATCCGGGATAGAGTCTGGAACAGGATTAGTGGATGGAATGAGCGGAATCTCTCTCAGGCGGGCAAAGAGGTTCTTATCAAAGCAGTAGCACAGACCATCCCCACTTATGCGATGGGATGCTTCCGTTTACCCTCCTCGCTTATTAAAGAAATTCAGTCGATGATCGCCAATTTTTGGTGGCAAACTGGTGAGGCCCGGAAGATACATTGGCTCAGTTGGAAGAGAATGTGCATGCCGAAGGCACAAGGTGGTTTGGGGTTTTGCGATCTCCAAGTCTTTAATTTGGCAATGTTGGCCAAGCAGGTGTGGAGGATCATTTCGTTCCCGGACAGATTACTTAGTAGGATACTTCGAGCTAGATACTTCCCCGACGGCAAGGTCCTTTCAGCTACATGTGGCAGGAATCCGTCGTACACATGGAGGAGCATGCACGCGGCGATCGGTATAGTGCGCAGGGGATTTCAGTGGAGAATAAGTTCAGGGTGTTCTGTCTAGGTTTGGCAGGATCCTTGGCTCCCACGGCCTTATTCTTTTCGTGTTCTTTCTCCTCCAACTGCAAACTCTCTCCATTTGCGGGTATGTGATCTCATTGACACCACCTCTCGGGAGTGGAATCATTCGATGGTGAGGGCCTTGTTCTGCCAAGATGAGGCGGAATCTATTCTTGCCATCCCCCTTAGCTTTGTTGATGGTGAGGACTTCTTTGTATGGCATCATACCGCTAACGGTAAGTTTTCTGTTCGAAGTGCATATCATGTTTGCAGTTTCATTGGCTAACCAGTTACAATCGAGTCCATCGTGTATTGTGCCCTTTCTTTGGAAGACTATCTGGAAGGCTAATGTTCCCGGCAAAATCCGTATCTTTATTTGGAAATTAGCTAAGAATGCATTACCTACAGGCATGAATTTACAAAAAAAGTTGAGGTCTAAGGGTGGGGTTGCCCTTTCTGTGGCTCTGAACAGGAAGATATCGAACATGCTTTCCTATGGTGCTCGATTGTGAGACAAATTTGTGCCCTCTCCAACCTTCGGTAGGCTTTAATTTCTGAGTTCCCAGCAGACCCGTGTGCTTGGGTGGAACGTTTGGCCAAGAACTTATCCCCTGATGATTTTGCTTACTTCATCTCTATATGTTGGGCGGTTTGGTGGAATCGGAACCGTGCACTCATGGAACAAACCTCTCTTCCGGTGAGCGATCTTCTCTCCTTTGCGTCCAACTATCTCGCCTCCTTTCAACAGGTTAACGTTTCTTCTGTCAGGATTGCTCCCAAGTCCCCTCCAGCACGTTGGTCTCCGCCTAAGTTTGGAGAGGTTAAGCTTAATTTTGATGGGGCACTTTTTGCTTCCTCCTCAGAGGTTGGACTAGGGGTGATTGCTCGGACTCTGCTAGGGCATGCATTTGGTGGAAATTTGTTTGTAAACAGGGAGTGTTTGAGCCTGAGATGGTGGAAGCATTCGTTGCTCGCGAGGCGATTTTGTTAGCCCGTCGGTTTGGATGGAGAAGTATCATTATCGAAGGTGATAGTGCTAACCTCTTCCTCAAGCTCTTAGCATCATCACCTGACTGCTCTGGGACCCATCGTTAGCTTCTGGCTTTGATCATTGTCTGTTTTCGCTCGTGTGTAGATCGGGTAACAAGGTTGCCCATTGCCTGGCTAGACGTGCATCTGTGTTTGCATCTGAGGGGCCTTGTATTTCCCCTGAGTTTTCTAAACTCTTGTTCTTTGAGCCTGATTAATGAATATCTCTATATTCCCTTTCTAAAAAAAAAAAATCATGTTTATTTTGGTAGTCCAAATGAAATAAAAGTTAGAAATGGAGGATTATAACATTAATGCTTCATGTGAAAATTTAATTACTTAAACAAAATCTCATATATATGATAAAATCAAATGATAAAAATGTATAAAACATAATGGTCAAATTCATAAAATCTCATAAACATAATTTCTTGTTTGATTTATGCATGCCTAGCCTAGCATGTCAAATGTTCACTTGATTTTTCCGTTTGATTCTTCTGAAATCGCGCCGGAGCTGGACACACTACAAAAGAAATAATGTCACCGGATACAACACAATATCTTTGTATTGTAATGAAATTTATTCCTAATTAATATATATACATATATATAAATAGTTTTAAAATTATAAATTATTTTTATTGCAGATAATTTCTAGGATCTATTTTACTATTTTTGAAATTAAATTATTATTTGATCTAAACATATATTAATATTTGATCACAAATTATAAGAAGTAAAATTTATATTTTGAGTAAAAGTATTAGATAAATTTTATTTTTATTTAATTTTTAAGTTAAAATTATTTACATTCGAGATAAATTATAGCAACTATTATTTTTTTAAATTGAAATTTTATTTTATTTGAAAAATTTTAATAAACTTTGATCATAAACTATAAGAAATAAAATTTTATTTTTAAAAAAATTATTTTAATATAAATGATAAAATAGATTATAATTTATAATTATATTATTATAAATAAATTCTAGCATAGTTTAATTATTTTAAAATTAATTATTATTTATCCTAAAAAATTTTAATAAACTTTGACTAAAAATAAGAAATAAGTTTTAATTTTATTTCTATAACTTATCTCAAATATAAATAATTATAATTTAAAAAATATCATTATTTAATAAATTTTACTTTTCGTAATTTATGCTTATATATTAATGTATTTGCAGACCAAATAATAATTTAATTTTAGAAATAGTAAAATAGATCCTAGAAATTATCTAAAATAAAATATTATAATTTTAGAACTATTTATTATATATATTAAACTAATTTTTCCTAACATTTTTATTTTTGTAAAAGAAAAAAAAATTCTTATATTTTATGGCAAAAGTTGGTTAAAATATTTTTTTCCTTTTAATGGTATAAAAAAAATACATTTGTTTTATTTTTTTGGTACCATTAAACAGGGTCTTCCAATAGGGTTAACGGCCGTTAACTTTTGCCATTAATTTGGGACCAGGCGTGTTTTCATCGCTAATAATTTTGAAATTACAAAAAACTTAAAATTCTTATTGCTCGCTAAATTTGTTGCTAATGACCAACAAATTTACTCTTTCTCACTTTTCTAGCTATTAATATAATTTCTTCTAGTGATATTAAGTTGAATGTAGTGAATTTTTTACGACGGGGAAGGGGGAGGCGACGGGGAAGAAAGGGAAAGTGTGGGAGGGGGAGGGGGGGGGGCTGGGGCGCTGGGAACGGGGAGGCGAGGGAAAAGGGAAGAGGGAAGGCGCGGCGCTGGCAACGTTAAGGGGAGAGGAAGTGGGAGGACGGCGGTGGCGTGAAGCCAGGGCAAGCAAGTGGGTGGTGATTTTGGTGGTGGGCTGGTGGCTGGCGGTCGGTGGCTGGTTTGGCGTGGGTGGTGGTTGGGGTGAGTGGGTAGGGGTTGGTTTCTTTGTTTTTTGTTTTAATAAAATATATATTATTAAAATGTTATATATTATATATAAAATAGTATATTTATTTTTTAATAAATATTTGTATATATTATAAATTAATATATTATATATTGTACAAAAGTAATTTTTTTTTTTTAGAAAATATCATGCACACTCTCAAGAGGGGCGAGTGCACTACACTGGGGATAAATTGCTTTAATTTGAATAACATAAGGAGGTAATTTGATATTTTTTTTTCACAGGGGGTATTTTGCACATTACCCATATCACAGGGGGTAGCATACATTTTTTCCATTTTTATTTACAAAAATCATTTTTGAAGGTAAATGCATTACATTTTTTTTTCGAGAAAACCTTTCGAAAAACCATTTTTAATCCTGGATCAAAATAATACTTTTATATGCGCGCATAATTTTTAGTATTATTTTTATTTTACTGGAGCTCATAATCATTTTTTTATATTAAAAATTTTTATTTTCTTACAAAACTCACACGCAAAAATTATTTGATAGTTCTTTTTAATGCATTAATTATTAATACATATTTTACTCAAATTAAATTAAAAATTGACACTTTATATGATATATGTTATATTGATAATGATGATTATATATACATGCAAAAATAAATGTTATTATGTTATTTCAATTATCAATAAGCTTAAGTAAATGAGATTAAATTTAATTTTTGAGTCCATGTAATTGCATGGAATTAATTTTCTAAATGAACTTGATTGACTAGTTAATTTAACATTATTTGGGAAATTGAAGGGTATTTTTTTTTTGTATTATAATAATTTGGTGTGGTGGTATTATAATATATAATTCTAAAGGGATTGTGGCTAAATAGAGTGGGTAAAATTGAATTAACTTGAAGAGTATTTTAGTAAAACATAATTTTTAATGTAATTGATATAATAACTACCATTTTGTGTGTATAGTTCTCCGTCTTTTTATGATAGTATAGATTATTGCTTATATATCACTAATAAGTAATACACAATTTTCATTTTTGCTTTCCTCTTGTAGTATGCCAGAACTCTTCTGAATTCACTTAGTCAAATTTTGTGATGGCAATATCCTAGAAAATGAAAATGAATTTAGACAATTAAAGAGAGAAAAGATAATATGGAGAGAGAGAGAATAATATGGAGTGACTATTTTGCCCTTAGAAGGTACATTCCAAACCCGTCACAATGTCTTACTAGGAGCGTTGTGCATAGAAAAATCTTAACTTAAATAGAGTTTGATCAAATATGAACTAATTACATGATAAATATAATATCTTTTGTAAAAAGTTGAATATATTGCCAGAAAGATACAACACCCAAAAAAATGCTAGAAAAGACGTCTTATCTTATCTTTGTAGAAGTTGTAATCAAATGAGGTTTTATACTAATTCACTTCACGCACTGAAAAACCATTTGGATATCCAGATGCCTCTAATCCAATTTTCAATTTTCTCCACAAGGACATCATGAATGACTTCTCCATTTTACTAGTCCAATTTGTGTTGTAGAACCATCTGCGTCGCAAAATAGCAGCGATCAATGCAATTTTTAAGGGCTCATTTATTTTTTGGTATTGAGTTAGATATCCCATTTAATCCTTTTTTATATATTGTTTACTTTCAAATGTCAAATCCCGTCACTAACACATGCATCCCGCTAATAATTAGGATTATGCAATGATTGTAATTCAAGTTTTGAGGATTTTATTACATGATCATGATTATAGTCACAACCTACAATCAATCCCTACATAATCAATTCCTAAAAAGTAAATGAGCCCTAAATGTACCCAACGTGACTGAATGCATTCAACAATATCAAAAGAACACAAATAATGGGCAAACATTATAGGCAATCATTATAGGTAACATACTTTAGGGGTGCAAAATGTATTTAACCATAAAATGTATGATAAAAATATGATGAGTCGTGGACAATCACCATTTTTTTTTTTTTTTTAAACTAAACTCGAGGACAACATCCGTGATACGCCCAACACTTATTCTATGTCTATATATTAAGAAAAATTTCAAGTTATAGAATGTAATGAGAGTAAAAAATAACAAATGAGATTAAATTGAAAAAATACTATTTCAAAAAAAGAAAAAGAAAAATCCTAACAAAGGAATAACCATTTTGGAATGTTCCTCTGCTATAGATAGATAGATACCCTGCGTATAGAATTAGTAGAGTTGCTATGAAATATTCCAATTATACCAATTCATGAATGGGGTTGGGACAAAACAGGGTAAGTTTTGTCTTAAAAGTGCACAACATCATACCATATACTACTGTTTGAAGGAAAGAAACCTTAGTAGAGCGAAATAATGCCGGAGATGATGAGGAGCCTCACCAATTTCAAAGGATAAAGACTACAGGAGGATCTTATTTCAATTTTCACCACCATTGCTACAGAAAATCAATGTCCCAGCGCGGACCCTTTTGGCAGCAAAAGCAGCACACAACATATAAATGAGAAGTTTTCTCCGCAGTTCAGTCAGAATTTTGTTATCGGTGATTATGTATCTCTATAATACTCATTGTACTAGAAAACTCTGCATGCATGCAGCATGTTTATAACCTTAATCTAAGATAGATATATATATTAGAAAAATACTGATAGTCTCCTAATTTGTTATTATAATTACCCTGATGTCTGGACTAAGAACAACATTATTCAGAACATATACTAGTAGTGTTATAATGAGTAGGACTTTTGTTCAGTAGGAATTTAAACACAAGTAGAATTTTCAAACAACCTTGTAAGTTGGAAAAGCATAACCACTCAAACTCAATTGATGATAAAGTGTTAATTAGGCAAATATGTTGTGATAAAACCACTACACTACTACTTGTCAGTGCATGCAAATCTAAACACAAAGGTCTTAGTGTGCCTTTTCCATGACAACACTCTGTTTTCATCCATACAACAGTCGATGTTTTAATTGAAACAAGAGAGTCTCACGTATCTAACATATCTAAACTTCCTTCAGATAAGGCCTGTCTTAGCTGATGAGGAAGGCAAAGTTTTTTAACCTTAGCTTTCTAGTGCCTGCTCGGGTGATTGCCAAAGTGCCACTACATGACTACACCTGCAAAATAACACAGTTAGGAGCCATTTGAAGGTATCTTTTTCATTATTTAAGTACAGTGGAACGCAAGGATTGGTCGTCATGCATAAATAAAGCTAATATTGTTTACAGAGACTATAAGTAGCAGTTATACAGTAGCAATATTAACTATGACTTTGTTCCATGAAAAGAATCCTCAGTCACCAACTAAAGACTTTTCTTCTTTTTTTTTCTCAGTTTATCTTTGTTTAAGTCTATCACAGTTGCTGCTAGCCAAGGAATCTACATCAGAATTAGTAACAATGACCCAAAACAGTGCAAATTCAAAGGCAGCTGGATCTAAGATAACGGTCGGCAATTGTTGATGATACGTCATGCTCAAGAAAATCTACTTTCCCATGAATCAGACACCACCACCTCAGAATTTTATAATTCAACACAAAACAGCATAGACAAAGGCCCTTCACATTTCTCACTTATATCTGAAGATTTCAAACATATATTTTCACGCAATTAACTTACAGTAAACACACTACCTTTTCAACAAATTAAAGCAACTTCTCATCTGGTATTCAGCAAAAGTAAATGCAAAAGCAATAACATGTACATGCTCAAAGTACTTTAATACAATACCAGAAAAACTAGAAGCAAGCGTCGTCATTCTTCATCTGCAGGAAATATGGAGAGCTTGAATCCACCAACTTTGGATTTTTGCTCTTCTTCCATCCTTTGTTTCGCCTCTTGAATTTTCTTGGCAGAGGCAACTGCAAGTTCAGCATAGCACATGTCCAACGCTAGCAAGTTTGGTGCATCAGCCAACCCAATCGGAATTTCTATGAGTTCGTCACAGCTGTGCAGCTCAAGGCGTCTGAGTCTCGGGAAGTGATAGCCTGAAGCTACCCAAGTAACTAAGTCTGTCCGTCCAATGTGCAAGAATTTAAGACGACGGAAACGTCCAGCTACCTCCCAGCAAGCCCCCATGAATGCTTTATCTTTTAGCTTCAATACCTCAAGGTTCTCTAGCAATTCTAGGATAGACATATTACTCCAATCCAAACAAGTGTGAGATAGAGTCAGTCTCTTCAAGTTCGGCGGGAATTTGAAGGATGGAGGAAGGCCACGCAATTGGCGCCTGGAAGCTGGATTCACGTAGATGTCATTTTGTAAATTAAGACTCACAAGCCTTTCCAACTTCTGCATGTTGTCAAATGATCTACCGTCTAGAAGACACGCTAGCTGCCCACGAACGGCCAATTTCGTCAAATTGTGAGCCCTTTCAAGCGCTTCTTTCGTGCAGCTCTGTGGCGAAATTGTGCCGAGTGTCTGAAACTTTTCACCGGCTTTGCTAGTTTGCCCAGTCTTTGGCAAAGTAGCAGATGCATTTGTCTTCAAATCCCATAATTGCATCATATTCCAAATATCGGCTTTGATGTCCAAAGTTCTAGACGTCGTGTAAATTACAAGTGTTTGTAAATTCCAAAAGTTCGAAAAGTATTCCGGAAGAAATGCCAAATTGAAGGACAACGTAATATACCTCAAATGAAACAACCGGTAGAACTCATCAGGAATTGTAGCAAATTTGATCGGCTTGGCTTCGAGAACTCTCACCAGTTTAAAACCCAAAGGAATGACTAAAGTGTTTTGTGCCTCCAAGGTGATTTTTTTCTTGGAGAAACTGACGAAAGAACGGACGCGGTGACCAGCAGGTTGAGTAGAGAGAAAGTTTAACACATCGGAATGGATACAAAGACGACGAACGTTTGCCATGTCGTTGTCAGAAGGTTCAATTAATCCTTCTGTATTCTCTTCACTTCTTGAAGAAAATTATCCTTTTCTATCCCCGCTTCATTCTTGCAGAAATCGCGTAGCATGTCGTGAATGCGGCACGTTTTCACTCTACCATCGGATCTCCTCTTATCAACTCTAAGCAAGTTCCTGTCAATAAGATCCTGCAAGTAAATTTCTGCAGTTTCCTCGAGGCCGATATCGGACATCTTTTGTACGAATCCTTCTGCAATCCACATGCGGAGTAATTTCCAAACCGGGATCTCAAAGTCTTCAGGGAACATTGCTAAGTAGAGAAAGCAATATCTCAATTAATGAGGCAATTTGTCATAACTCAATCCTATAATTTTTTCCATGCGTCTCTCGGGGTCCTGATTAAGGTGTGTGCTTATACTTTCAGACACTTTTGTCCATGAACCTTCTGTTGCTATTTTATCTGATTCCTTAAACTTTATGGTAAGAATGCCTGCTATGACCACTATTGCTAGTGGCAGCCCACAACAATGCTTAGCAATTAACTTGCCAAGATCTTCCAACTCAGGAGGGCATGGAAGCGCACCAAACACCTCGTACTGGAGAAGCATCCAACTCTCGTCTTGAGTCAAGAGACGCATGTGGTGGGGAGTTCTATGTAGATTGGCAAACTGGGCAACTTCGTCATGACGACTGGTGATCAAAACTTTGCCGTCCTTATTGCTGACCGGAAAAGCTATTTTGAGTTTACTCCAGTCCTCCCTTGTCCATACATCATCCATGACGATCAAGTATCTTTTTTTCTCTAGATGAGCAGCAACTAGTTTGTGCTAACTCCTGATCGCTTTTGCGGGATATGTTGTCATCAATCTTGGTGAACTCTTTTAGAATGGAAAGAAACACATCCTTCTTTCTGAATTCTTGCGAGATATAAATCCAGATGCAGATGGGAAATGCAGATCGAATAGCATGGTCACAAAAAATCTTCGCAGCCAACGTTGTCTTGCCAAGTCCAGGCATGCCGGTGATGGAAATGACATCGAAATATTGTGTTTCTTCAAGAAGGTATCCAATTATCTCTTCTGCTTCATGGTTGAAACCCACCACATTAACTTGTTTTACGTTGGGAGCCTGTGAAAAATTTTATCAACAAGATTGATTAAAGTTAGGAAGCAGAGTCATGCTAAAACCTCTAGAATTAATTGGCACTAGCAAACTGACAGGTGAAAGTTGAAAGCAAGCAAGTTTCTGTCTTTTATATAGTTTTATCATTCTAAATTTTTCTGGAAGCCTTAGAAGCTTGACGGACAATAGTGTACTAATTAATTGAGAGATCAGTAATTAGCATTAACAACTCTTATGGATGTAAGCTATATCTTGTTTAATGCTAGTAAATATAAATCAGAAAGCATATATATCAAATAAGAGATCATGAAGCAAAAAAAGAAAAGGGCAATTACGTACCTCTGGTCCCGCAGGCCCTTCGTCTCCTACATCAATGCTGAAGTTGGCGAAGTTTATGTCGGTCTTGATAACTTTGATCTTGTCCACAACGGCCTCAACTTTTTTGGCGATGGTGAGGAGTTTCACCGGCTTCTTGAAAGCTCTGCGGAAGTAAGTCCTGTAACTGCTCTCGGCGGCCACAATGACGAAGGCGTCGACGATGTCCTCTGCCTCATATACGACGTCACGTATGTCGCGGATGAGCTTTTGCATGCTGTCGGACTTGCGCCACTTCTTGGTGGTATCCTTGAGGAAGGCTTTGAAGAACTGGAGATGCTTCTCCAGCTTCTCCACATCGCTTCTGGCGTGAGCAATCAAATGGGCCTGGTGAAACAATAGCTGCTGGAGATTTCTAATAATGTATTCCACTGCTCCATCCGCCATTACTTCAGTTATCTGATCTCTCCGGCACCGGCTCCGGCTCCAGAAGAAGTTTTTCCTTAGTGATCTGAATTCTCGATGAAAAACCAAAGTTGCTCTCCTAGCTAGCTAGCTAATACTTTGCATGACCAGGTCCAAAACAATTAATTGTCATGAGATTTTCCCCAAGTACAAGACTGATCTTTTTCGTGTAGCCCGATTGATCTTCGATGTTGAACCCCGAATGTCGCAATCACCATATATGTTGCTCCGAGTCATAGTCCCAGTCCCAGATCGATGCTAGAGAGTTGGTGGCCTTGTCCCATTCCAGGTGCATAATATTGATGTTTATTCTCTGTCTCTCTCTGCTTATTTGCTTATTACAGGATTGACCGGTGGTACGTACGTTGGCAAGACTTCCGGGTAAAGGACTAGAAAGAGACTCAATAAACTTTCAAAATCAGGGAAAAAAATATTCATAGTTTTTGGATTCGTCTTTTTTAGTGTTTTGTAAAAATAGAGAGAGAAAAATAAGAATAAATAAATTATATGTTAGAGATAATGTGTATATTTGAATTTGTTTTTTGAGATAATTTAAAATAAGTATTATATGTTTGATGTTGTGTTTTGAGAGACAAAATTACTGTTGGTTGTCAAATCATAGCTTTATATTTATAAGGGTTGTATGATTAATATTATGTTTTGAGAGACAAAAGTAACTGTTTATTGTCAAATCATTTTTTATATATATATTTATGTATTTGTGTGTGTATATATCTATACTAATACCTATACTATTATAAAAAGAAAAGAGGTTTTACACTCACAAACGGCGGTTAGTGACACCGCCGCACCAATTTTTTGTAAAGTCAATAATGCCCTTCAAGTAATAAGATAACTAACTCATTCCACTTGCTAAATTATACATTAATTAATAAATTAGTTTTCTTTTTTAATGTCATGTATTAATTCATATATTTTGCTCTTATTTATAATATATTTTAAATATATGAAAAATTATTGATTATATGCACGCAGGAACGACGTGCCACCACGACTAGTAAAAAGAAAAGGGGTTCCACACTCACAAACGGCGGTTAGTGATATCGCCGCACCAATTTTTTGTAAAGTCAAAAATGCCCTTCAAGTAATAAGATAACTAACTCATTCCACTTTCTAAATTATACATTAATTAATAAATTAGTTTCTTTTTTAGTGTCATTTATTGATTTATATATTTTGCTCTTACTTATAATATATTTTAAAAATATGAAAAAATTATTATTATATGCACGCAGGAACGGCGTGCCACCACTGGTAGTATATATATATGTATGTATTTATGTTAAAACAGCTAAAAACACCAAGATAAGGTGTTTATGTATGATGACAAACATTGGGTATATTTTGATTTGTTCCGAAAATAATTTGAAAATAAAAACAAACGTAGTGAATTGCATTTCATAACTTTACAATTAATTATTTATTTATCAAATTTCTTCATCAAATTAATCTACTCGACATACATACATACATATATATATATATATACAAATCAGTTGTTATAATTATTTTTTCAGTAAATAAGAAAAATTAAAACAACAAATTTACTAAAATACGATAAATTAAATTAATCCAAGAAAAGAAAAACTAAAACCATTTCTTTAACGAAGACTTTCCGTCAGGTCCTGTCCCTATACTTCATCATATTCCACCTTTCAGAATTAGACTCAGAGGGTAAGTATAGAGCCGGCGGCGTATCTTCTGACCACATTGCCAAATAATGATATTGTTGGTAATGGTAATAGACCACCTTTTCTCTCTCATGTTCTCTACTATCTCTTTCATATTATCTTTTAAGGGTAAATTATAACCATCTCTGATGAGTTTTGACGTAATTATAAATATTTTTTATTATTTAAAAAATTATAAATATCTTTTGATATTTGATAAAATGATGTAATCATTGAATGTAGGCATAGAAATATCAACTTTGCCCTTATTGTATTTTTTTATTTTTTTAAAAATAATTAAAATCTTATAAAAATACTAAATGGGATGGATGAAAAAAGTTTAAAAATTATAAAAAAAATTATCCCCTTAGTCGATAAAAAATATTTTTTTAAAAAAATAAATAAAATTATAATTTTTAATTCATAAGGGTATTTTGGTCAGCTCACTATAAAAAATGGATAGATTGGGGTAATTGTTAGACAGTCGTTAAAATTAGGGGGGTATTTGTAATTTTTCAAACAACGAGGTGGTATTCGTAATTATGCCAAACCTCAGGGGAGGTAGATGTAATTTACCCTATCTTTAATTACAAAGGATTTTTAATGAATTAATTATTTACGAATCCCTTTTATTTCTTAAATAATGTTTTCACCTTTCATGAACTGTTAATAAATTAATAAATATATATTACTATCTTCATAAATATTACTTTGACACCCCTTCTATTTTTTGATAATTATAAAAACACTCCTAAGGGCATTTCTATCCTTCAAAAATTATTGTAAATGTTGACCTAATCAACATGGGCATTTTTGGGTTTTAAAGGTTGCCATGAGTGGTTTATATAATTTATCAAAAGGCATGGGTGGTTTGTGTAAAAAGACCATAAGTGAGGGGTGTATTTTATTATTCTTAGTCATATGTATTTGTCGATTCTTATATTGCTTAATTAATCAAAATATTGATATAATCATAAATGTAATTATCACTTCACGAAATAATAATAATCAATAATAATTTAATAACAATAATAATAATATTTTAATTTCAAATCCACATATTTGAAATCTTTTATTTGGATTTATAAGAATTTTATGCAAGGATTTCAAATTTGATTGATTCGCGTAGAGTGTTGGCTAGCACATTAACCATTAAAAATCACAAACGTAGACATTATTGACTTAGCTCAAAAAATAAAGAATTGCGCAATGTTTAAGTATTTTTTATTTTATCGTATTGTTAAAACTTAATCGGTTCTGATTTTCTGCTGTAGTAGTAAATTATTTTGAGCATGCATGTGTTATTGCATTTTTTTTTACTTTATAGTTTACGTTACAGATATTCAAATGTAAATGTCGATCCCCGATAACGGGCGACTATGTTTCTCTGACGCAAATTCAGTTCTTTTACCAGCGTCAACTATGTAAAAGAATTAAAGGCAATTTCTTTCACAAACTATAGTCATTTTTTTTTTAGCCCTTTACCTATCTAAAATTGCAAAAACATCCTTTACTTATTTAATTTGCTCGATTTTGAGACACTAACCACTGAAATTCTTTAAACTTGTTGGAAAAAGTCACATAGGTAAACAAGGCCTTACTATAGAATCAGTGGGCTAATGTGGTGATAGGAAAGGTGACTACCTCACGTGAAGGCTAAATTACCTTTTTCGTCTCATAAAGAAGGGATTTTTTCTTATAGTTCCACGATTTACGCGATTTCGTTTTAGTCTCATTTCTTACCAAAAATTTCAATTTAATTAGTCCCAAACCCCACGTTTTGTCAAATTTTAATGGAAGAATAGAGAGTCCGTTAAAATATGGACTAAAAAGAAAATTTCGTAAACCGTAGAACTAAAAAGGAAAGGTTCCTTCTTTTTAGGATGAAAATGTAATTTAGCCATTATTTTTAAATTAATTTTAATTAAAAGAATATTATATTAAAAATATTAATTTTGTGACACCCCTCCGTAATCACATTCAATTACCCTCACAACTCACAATTATCCCAATAAAATAATTTACAAAGTCGACATCTAACGAACACTTCAAGCAGATTACATACTTCATTAGAGTTTTTAGCTATTACAAAATATTAAACACTAACTTAATCACAATTTACATGTTCTTATCTCCATATATCTAGAGCTCTCGAATTAGCATGGCACTGTTGACCCACCTATATGGCTGATGTTGGCTTATGATCTATCTCCTGAAAGAAAAATATACGACAAATTTATGAGTTGTCAACTCAGTAAGTATAGCTTTTCAGTCTATATATATACACAAGCAACAAGTTAAGTACAAAACAACGATACCAACATAACCAACACATATTACACAATATAGCCAACTCACAGTAAAACAATCTTCTTATCCTAGTCTGCTTACCAAAAGGTGATATAGTGTTTTTCTCCATCAACTCAACCTCACCTTTCATTATATACATGAATCCCCTTGACAGCCGGCTCATCAATCTTATATCGCATCATAGCTCTTTCAATTCGCTTCATAGCTCTTTTCATATCGCATCATAGCTCTTTTATATCGCAGTACTGCTCTTTTTCATATCGCATCATAGCTCTTTTCTCATCGCATCATAGCTCTTTTCTTTTCATTTGCCACATAGGCTATTCAACAACATCAAGGGGTATTCACATCACATTATATTCAATTTCCACCACTCCCTCAATTCCACATATCACCATCCTTGTAAGCAGCTATCGACGTAAAACCATATATAGACATATTTCTATTTACAAACACCCATACACATCATCCAATAAATATAGCATTTCAATATATTTCTCATTTTACGAGCACAATATCATCATTCCAATTAAATCATCCACCACGCATACATTTTCAGATAAATCAACTTCAGCATGAATCACACATCTATATTAAAGGAATACCACAAAGAAAGGAAACATATATAGATAATTCTAATTATTCACTTACTCGTACAATTCCATATAATAATATTTTCTCGTCAATCACTTTCTATTTGATTTCCTCCACATTCAATTACAAAACCCCACAATCATTTAGCCAACATTCGTGTAGCACGATCACAATTAAGCATATAATAGCAATTCCACGGATATGCAGATAATCTTAATCACCATCAACATCCATTAACAAGTATACATACCATTCATATTTCACCCAATTTCCTATTCAAGTATGGTTATCGGTGGAAATTTAACTTTGACACCTGATCTTCTGCCCTCACCTGTTGATAAGTTAAGCATTTATACACAAATTCTGCTACGTTAGTTTTCATGATCCACAAGCATTGCTAGGACCCTAAATTCTAGTATATATCACAATACTAAGATGTATCACCTATGGTGCATTAACATTTTCCCTGCACAACCACTTCAAAGTCACAAACTCACTTCCCATGCATCCACTATCACTTCATCAATCTTTATAAACAAAAAGATCTTGTCCTGGTTTATCTTCTCTAGTATCCTTAATAAGAAAAGACCCAAAAAGACCATAACAATTTAGCCACTAAAGTGATTCCACCTGCTATCAAGTTTCATTATATTCTTTATTGCACATAAAAACAACCAATACAACATATTGTCCAACTATACTAATCTTGTCCGAACGTATAATAATAATGTTATACGCAACTAAACCCATTTTATCATTTTCCTCTCCATATCCAATAAAAAAACTCTATTGATTCGCTCTGAGATCAACCCTGGTTTTTTTTTCTTAAATCTCATCCATCCAATTCCACCAAAATTATCATCCCTAAACCCAAGTATTCCTCCAATATATCTGCATTACCAATTTTATGGAGTACCCATAAGTCATTTATCTAATAGACAATACACAATTAAGATAATCTCTCAAGGCATTCCAACAATATTATTGCATAAGATCAATCCATAACCATTTATTTTCAAGACACCGCCTATATATCAAACATCATAATTTTGGTTACTAGCATCAACTTGCCAAATAGACAATGACATGCTTGTTCCCTAACTCCCCTTTTCACATATCACATATAATATATCTCCAAAATTCCTATCAGGTAGAGAACTAATATCAAACCCAAATTTTTAATATCATCACAACTTGAAGAAATCTACCACTTCAAGATCAACGACATAATTCCTCAACTTAGGACTTACACTGTAGTTGCTTTTTTGATTGTTGGTCACCAAACATTGACTCATCACATTTCAATGCTGCACAAATTCAAAAATCTCAAAATAACTGAAGTTTCTAAACCTCTACTCTGATTTAGTTGTCAACTTACACCTCAAGTCCAAGGATATTATTCAATTATAGCCAAATCAATAGATGACTTATTTACGAAGCTACTAGCAAACCATTACATGATCCATCTCCAACTTCACCTTCATTGGTACCATTTTTAATAACAATATCATATTAAGACTTCCCAAATTCACTAATAATTGATTGTACTCTTCCGATTCAAGGCATCCACTACTATCATTTGCTTTCCCAGAATGATAATCAATAATATAATCATAAAACCTTCAATAATTCTACACTCTTCAAAAATATTATTTCGAAAGTATCTATATACACCACATACCTTTAAGAAATCTCATATAATACCCCAAGCAGTCTTAAGAAATTCCAAGCTCTAATCACTTCCTTTGATATTCTCCATCCCTAATAACTTTCATCTTTGTAAAGTTAGGTGTAACCCACTGCCAAATATCACATGTCCTGGAAAAACTACTTGATTTACCCAGAAACTCACTCTTCCTTAACTTAACGTACAACTCTCTCTTTCAAATTCTAACACTATTTTAAGATGTTATTCATGCACCTCTCTATTCCTTGAACACACATGGATGTCTTCCATAAAATTATTACAAATTGACCCAAGTACTCTTAGAATATGCGAATCATCAACGCCATGAACGTCACCTATGAATTTTATCATTCACAGCATTACTCAAACCTCATAAAGAGCATAACAATTACAAAACCTATTTTAGGTATATCATTCTCTGCTATCCTCAGTTTTCAATAACCAACTCTCAGATCGATCTCTACTTATTTTTCACCGTCGTTCTATTCAATTAGCGATAATAAATATACAACCTCGTACAATATCTTAAGTTTTTCCCAAATAATTCTTCTATTTACATTTTCAACTCTTATTATTCTATCTTGACCACAATTCCTATGTGAAATCTACTTCTCTTTGTTATGGAGAACCTGCTAAATCATTAGGTAGCACTTCATGAAAATCTTTTGCTAAGAGGATTTCTTTCAATCTGAGATTACCTCTTCAGTATTTATTGTACAAGCCCACTAAGCTACACACCCATCTAACATCAATCATTTCACCTATATAGTCATTATTGGCCACAGTGGCATCACTTATCGATCTCCCACTATTACTACGTTTGGTTTGCCCATAGATTGTATTACTACTTCCTTCATAAAGCAGTCATAAAACTCATTCAACATTAATAAATCTATATCATATTAACTTTACATCAAATTGCATCAAGTCATCACAAGAGTATCTACACATTGATATATATATATATACACAAATCAGTCGGTATATCTTCTAACTCTAGGTCAACTCCACCAGTATTGTAGGTACGATCATACCCTCTATTGATTCTATTTACTCATTCTTACTAACTACTGGGTCAGCATGTGCCTCATAACAAATTATCCTTCATCACTAGACATATCTCATCAAGTCAACATTTCGCCCTAGAGTAGAGAACAAAAAAAAAAAAAACACCCGGCTCTGATACCACCCAATGTGACACCCCAGTTGGAACGGTGTGTACGTCATGGACACCAGGGGAGCTGCGAACATTCCCCGACTTCGCCTAACATTCACACTTACCTCTGAACAACTGACACAATATATCCTCAATCAAAGTGATTATAACCAAGTACAGACGATCTGTATATACTAACACATCTCAAGTCAGGGCAATAATACTCCTTAGTATATCTTTCATCTCAATGTGTCCAGTGCAAATAACGAAAAGTATTATAACGCTAGCTATAATCTTAATCCATACTCATTCACATTATTGTCTACTTCTTCTCTAAGTTAGATTGTCTCTCCGATATTCATCCGCACTGTTAGTAACCCTCCCTACCGACTCGAAAGTTAGTATTAATCTCGTGGTAAGCTCTTGCTTGGCGCCTCTCCTCCAGTTCCGCAATATTCCGTGAATAGTTTAGAAAAAATATCGACACATATCATGAGTTGGTCAACTCAGTAAGTATAGGATTTCTTGGGTCTATATTATACATCATAGAACAAGTTAAGTAGCTCATCACAACGGATACCTGCCAGACATACCAACACTAATATTACTACATAATTATATCCCCTCACCTAGTAAACAATCTGATATTCTCTCCTCACTCTGCTAACCAACATCTGAAGTATTACGTTTATTCTCCCATCTACAACCTCTCACCTCACCTTCTGAATTTATAGACAATAGAATCGCTCTCTTCGATTGCTGAGTCGATCAACTCATCGTTAATATCTGCACTCATAGCCTTTCATGTCGCATCATACCTTCTATGGATATCGCTCAGCTAGCTATTCTTCATTCCAGCTCTTACTTGTAATCCAGTCTTTCCACTATTCGATTCATAGCAATGCTTTCCATCGCAGATTCATAGCTACTTCATCTCATACTTCCCACATAGGGCTAGAACAACTACTATCAACTAACATGAGTCTGATAGGGTGTTCCACATGCGATTAGTATATGCAAATTGTATCACCAGCTCCTCCTATCTCTCATAGTCACCATCCTCTGTAAGCAACCTGATCGACGTTGTAACTATTTATATTCACATATTTCCTCTTCATGGTATTATCACATACACTCATCTATACTCAAGCATCACCTCCATACTTACCACACCTTAAGCATGTTGTTCAATTATATTTCTCATGTTTACTTAGCAGACTAAGTAATCATTCGATCTCCCGTATTCCTAACTCCTTCCACCTACGCACTAGCGAGTGTTTGCGAGTAATCGATTGCAGCATGAATCAGCAGATCTTATAAAGAGGTCCGAATTACCACAAGACAGGAGAGCATATATAGATCAATTCTAACTTTCACTACTCGGTATCAATCCTATGTGTTATGGAGATAAATTTTTTACTTCGTCTATATCACTTGTTCTATATGGTGATTTCCTCCACATTCATTACAAAACCTCCACTCAAGATTGTGCAAACATTGTAGTAGTACAGATTCACACAGTCTCAAGACTATCTTAATATCGTGTTCACCTACAGATAGCAAATTAATCTTAATCCGCTACTCATCCGCAACATCCGATTATCAAGCTCCATTTTATCTATATTCCAATATATGGTCATCCTCATATGAAGTGGTAATTACATATGAGTACTATCTAAGCTACATATCTCTACTCTTCACGCAGCTACCTTTGTAGCTTATTACTTAGTAAAACCAGTAGGCAAATTTATCCTCACTTCCTCATTCTGATTTTATAATATAGTTACGAATGATTTGGTAAGAACAGTACGGAACGTAGTTCCCGTTTAGCTCTAACGCCATGAGGATATAAGACGTAACTGTCAATGAGACAATAATACATTGGTTTGCATTCATAGTATAAACTAACATGAACTCGCGCACATTTTAATATACTTGGATACATCTATTCTCCTGCAAGGTATCTTTCGATCTCTCTATATAGGAATTTCTTAGATCTCTCATTCGCTCGGTTATTCTTCTACATTACTCGCCGTGTTCTCAATCCTATATCTCAGATATATATTCTATCTTGTGATAGTATTGTGCACCGTCTCTATATCTTTTATTTGAAGTTAAATCACTTTACTGTTCCCTGAATTCTGGTACTCCTTATCCAGTCTTTGATGTATTGGGTCACAAATAGTAAAGTTCACTAGCTCCTATTAATCTATATCATCGTTTTGAAGTAACGTAAATAGAGGATTTTGTACCTAATACATTAGGCGCACATAGTACGTCTCTAGATGGTTAGTGATTTCTATTTATTTCTCTAGGCGGATTATATTCTCCTCTCAGTATGTTGAGAGTCTTTTCCCGTATTGTAATCGTACTGTAGCTCCCATCCAGCAGCCTCCCTCTCGTCTCAAATTTATAAAGTATCCTTCTCTCAACAGAAATACAAGTGACATATTATATCATTCTTTCAAATAATAGGCTCTGATCATCGTTTATCTAAGCGAAGTGGCTATTGATTATAGGATTAGTCTCATTCTCACAAAAATAAGAGAACCATGACAATATTAAGCATACATATACAATTTTCTAGATGATTACAAGTTCTTTACAACTCACGTTACATTTAGACAGGAATCAGATGGACCTACTACTCTTGTCAGGAATACTGCTGCTTTGACAAAATCATCAACTCTTTCATATTTAGCTCATCTTTTATTCACAATATAACCTGCCTAGGTATCTAGTTCGTTTTACTCAGAATCGATTCGGATTTTCTAACCAGGTGAATCTCTCTACTGCTCAGGTTAAACATCACTGCTTGTCAGTTTACCTCTCGCAAACAAGATTGTTCAGACATAAGTTCCTAGTATTATAACCCATTCACGAGCAGACTCGGATTATTGTTTCGTCTCCAACACTTAGAAAGTTTAGGGTATAAACAAATCAAAGATTTACACAGGTTAACACATCATAATACACTAGAATTTAGGAATGCATGTATCAACTCTTTAGATCTATGGGTCCGAAAGAGAAATTTACAGGTACCCCGCGCTAATGCGGGTTTCACAGAGGTGCGATACTCTGGTACTCTTCTCTTCACATTATTGTGTAGTTTATATCTTCCAGTTTTTACTGTGACATTAACTATATCATAGAGCCCCTGCTATACGCACCTTTAACCATGCTCCATGGCAGAGAGATTCAGTCAACTACCAATATCTTCTCTATGAAAATTCCAAGCTTGTGAATTAGATGTACCAGCATTCGGATGATAGTACTCTCTCTCACTCTCCCTTTTTCTTCTTCTTTTTCCTTCTCACTATTGTGCTTCCTTACTCACCGGTACTTTTTTTTTTCTTGTGCGTCTTTCCAAATTCTATTTTATTTATATTACCATCGTGTTCGGTTATTCTCTATACTTTTTTTGTTTCCTTCCCTCTCTTTTCTCGCGTCTAAAGGTTCTCGTGTGTGTTGATGCTCTATGTGGTTGTGAATGGGTGTCTGTTGGTGAGGGAGATGTCTAGAAGAGGTGAACCGGAATAGCTCAGTAGGCATATATTATTACTTGTGTATGACTACCTCACTGCATCTCTCTGTGTCTATTCCTTACTCTTACTATCTATTTCTTTTTTTAATCTCCCTATTTTTTTGATACATGTATTTCTTTATTTTTTGTATTTAAACTTATTAAGTTTTTCTACATAATATTCTGCACATACATCCTTATCTTGATTCTTATCCTTATAAGATAATAATTGAATCTTATACCCAAAATATAAACTTTTCAAAATTTTGTTTGCATCATATTCTTATACACGTTTCCTCCCAATTTTAGCTTCCGTTCGATTTTCAGATAATATAATCAAAAGTAATATTAGAATTATATATAGGTAACTGAATTTATTCATATAATACATGATATCAGTAAATATTTTACCTATTCGAAAATCAGCACGACTAATATATCTACTTATACAAATTGTGTTGGATGAATTTACAATATTATTTACTATTTTAAATGAAAAATTTTAACCATTAAAAAATAATGGTTTAGTAGTTAAATATTAATAAAATATCTATTATTATATGATTTTAAATATTTGGATTAAATTTACTAACCAGATCGTAATTATTTTAGTAGAAAGGTATTATTACATATATGTTTTATAAATAATTATGGTTTAGTCATTTAGAATTTGATGGAGTAGAGGAAAGAAATTAATAAAACAAATATATATTAGAATACTATATCAATCCATTCATCGATTATATCATGGATTGTAATGTTGGTTGTAGGTGTGGTGATGATCGAACAAAACAAAGCTCTAGGCCTCAATGGTGAGATTTTGTTAGGATATGTAGTTTTGTGTCTTAATACAAGGGGTAATGATACATTTTATTATTTATAAGAGTTTTTCTTTTTAACAATTTCAAATATCCGGTGAGGTTCTTGTATTTCTTCATTCCTCCCCAATATTATATAGAGGTCGGTTCGTTTGATTTTTTTTTTCTCTCTATATAAGTAGAGGGAGAAAAAAACGAAGTCTTCGACCTAAAAATGGGCTCAAATGTTGAAAAAATGTGTGTGAAGTGGACTAATATTCATTTACATGTTTATAGTTGATAACAAATGAGTTTATATAACTTCATCTTAAAATATTTAAAGTATTCAAATAATATTATCAAGCAATCTCTGTTATTTATGAAAAAAAAATAATCTCAGAAAACTACTCCTTTAGTCCTAGATGATTGTTGTATTCACTGCTACTTAGGATACTGCTTATAGATGTTGCGTGAGTAAAATAGAGGATAGTTCACACTTGTATATAGGTACATTGTTTAGTAATAACAGAAATAGAAAGGAGCATCATTTCATTATATCCCATTTTATATATAGCAGTGCTACTCACACTATAACGACTCCTATAGATGTATGGAAATAAATATATATATAATACCCCTCCAGGCAGTACGTCTCTGTAACGCAATTCATTTACTGTGATTCTGATAATTCTGGTAAGTTAAATATTTTACTAATTTTAGCTCTCCTTTGTGACTCACTGGTGAATTGTATATATATTCGTCATTAAAATAAAAGATTTATTATCAACTTCTCCTGTTAAGAAGGTAACCCAAAGCAAACACAAGCTCCCATTTCAAGACCTAATATTTGGTCACATGTTCTGTGACCGCACTGACGATAATGACTAAATGGATCTTCTTCTTTGTTATTTTTTACAATTTTGCTCTTCTCTCCAACTATTACCATAATAATTTACATAAATTAATCATATAATAATATATAATATTAAATTTGTTGAATTATATCATTTAACAAAATTTAAAATATGTATAGATATTTACTAATAAGAAACTATTATTTTATATGTAAATTTATAATTATATTAATATTTTTAATTATAATATTCTTTAATTCAATAATTAAATAAAATTAATGGCTAAATTATATTTTTCATCCCATATAGAAGGACTTTTTCCTTTTTAGTCCTACGGTTACGGGATTCCTTTTATATAGTCCTATATTTTAATGGACTCTCCATTCTTGCGTTAAAAATTTGACGAAAAAGGGGGTTTGGGACTGAGTGAAAATATTTTGCTAAAAAAATGGGATTAAAATAAAAATCATGTAAATCGTGAGACGAAAAATAAAAAGTCCATTCTTTAGGGACGAAAAAAAGGTAATTTATCCCTCACGTAGACTATAGTTATATTCTCCTTGACTCAGAAGACAAAGATAAAAAAAAAAAAATTTTATATTTTATATCTATATTATTATAAAAGAAACATTTGTATCAATTTTTGAATACCCAAATTCAACCATTATATTAATTCTTCCCTTTAAAAAAATTTGATCAGATTAGTAATTTTAATATTTTTTTAATAATCTCATATTATAATTTTTTTTTTCGATTAACTACCCCACTACTCTACATTTCTCTTTCACATTACTTCTCCACATTTATTACAATTCATAATTATAATTGTTTTTTCATAATATTTTTCTTATCATTTAACACTAAACTTTTTTTATATGCTCGCGAGAATCGCGTGCAATGATAACTAATTTTTTTATAATTCACTTTTTTGTTAATTTCTAATAGATAAAGATTTGTGTAGTTTACTCTTTTCGTTATTTTTTCTTATGTAAAGAAATTTACTTTATTTTTATTTTTATATTTGATCTATTATTTATTGTGAATACATTGAATTATGATGCAAAAACACAAATTTGAAAGTTTTTTAGTCAAACATATAGGATCAAAATTTCTCAATTTGTAGACTTATAATTTTTAAAATACAAATAAGAAATGGCTGTATAAAATGGAATGTTAAAAGATTATATTTGTGGTACCTCAACAATATCAGTAAAATAATTTGGTTTCCGTTATTCAACAAGTCACACATTTGGTCACTGAACTTATCAATTTTGAACAAATTTGATACCAACCGTTATATTTTTGTTAAACACTAATAGAATGCACGTATGAGACTCATGTGGATATAAAAAAAAGGGAAAAGGATTCGTTTGGTCCTCTAAGTATGTCTGATATTAATTTTAGTCCGCTAAGTTTGCGCAGTTTAAATTTAGTCCAGTAACTTTCCAAAAATACTTAATTTTAGTCCTGAAACCGGATCTGACAAGATCTGAGCAAATTCTTAGATAATTTTACCTCTCTATTTTTGAATTTCAGTCCGTTTATATTTCTGCACAAAATCTTGCATATTTCTCCATAAACACAGTATATTGAGAATCCACTCAACTGTTCCCTTAAGATAACTGAATAGTTATTGGAACAACCGAGTCCTGCATCTCACGTACGGTTTATGTCTGGAAATTTGCATTGTTTTGAACAATCAATCATGCTCGCCAGAATGGTATCAGAGCCTATGTTTATTGAAGAATATATGATTAGAGGTATTAATTGGAAGGAAATCGAGGCCGATACCTCGAAAATCTCTCAAGATCTGAGGGAAATCCAGAAGACGGTCCAAGACTATGGACATAGGTTATCCAATGTACCTACGAAAGTAGACTCCTTGTGCCATAAGATGGACGAGATTCTTAAGATCCTCCCAGATCTACACAATATCTTACAGATCTGAAGACCGAAGTTGCAGATCTGAGAAGAAACCAAAGGGACAAACCTGAATCATCCATATCCAAACAAGAACGGATCAGGGATGCCCTTGGGACAGTACCTCTTCTACACCAGAAGGGGAAGGCGAAAGAGATCCCGAAGCCAAAGACTCGGGATGAACAGATCCAGGAAATCCTTAACTCCATAAAATAATGGAGGTAACCAGAGCGGATCTATCGGATCTACAAGAATTGGCTGAGTCATTTTCCCAACTAGGGATTGTGGATTTAGTCAATATCCAAACC
The DNA here is from genome assembly GCA_034509725.1 of Sesamum angolense. Lineage (NCBI taxonomy): Eukaryota > Viridiplantae > Streptophyta > Magnoliopsida > Lamiales > Pedaliaceae > Sesamum > Sesamum angolense. The sequence continues at coordinate 4,982,535 of JACGWL010000009.1, read as the reverse complement.
AATGAAGTTACTCCAGCACTACCACCGCCGGAGGGGAGCACATGTTCAAACGAAGCTCCACCAGATCACCCGATGAGGGAAAGTGCAGATTTCCACACTAACACAACACCAACATTTGTGGGAACTAGACTTCGAGAGAATCCAGGGAGAAATCCTAGGAGAGCACCTGAAAATACACCTTGGGCAAGAACGATGCTTCAACCCTTACATCCATACGGTGTTGTTCTAAATCTGGATGTTATCGACTTCAGAAATATGGAGAAGCTGATAGATGAATGGGTAGCAGCCATAAAGATCGCGGCAACTACCTTAGAACTCGATAAAGAAAACTTCATCAAATTAGTGGAGTTGAGCTTAGAGGGTTCTGTGAAGATCGGATGGGATAATACCCCAGCTGATACTAAAGCCAGTATCCTTGCCGGAGATTCCAAAAGTGCAATTGCGGATCGGCTAGGAAGGCTTATCAAGATACACTTCATCGGAGACGGGTACTTCGAAGAAAGTAGAACAGAAAAGGCTAGAGAAAATGCACAAGCTCTTTTCAGCCTTGAACTAAGGAGTATTTGCGCAGTAGATGAATATATCTATTGGTTCCGTAAATATTTCTTTCAGAGTGGAGTAGCAGTGGATGTTGCAGCTCCAATGTTCTTTGCTAAAATCTGTAGTCCATTGAGGGAAATGTTGATACAATCATACAAAGTACCAGAGGGACAGATGGATTCAGTAGCAAGGAGAATGTCTTTCCTCAAAGACAAGTTGAATGATTGGTGTTATCAGGCATCCATCCAGAAAAACATGAAAAGATTGAGAGGTACGATCAAACGAACTCCTCTCTGTTGTGATAATAATGATTTTCCTACTGTTATAGGAGAATCAGGTGAGCCGAGGAAAAGGAGGAAACACAGGAGTGATCTATACTCCAGAACCTCCAGAAGAACTCCTTTCAGGCGCAGATCATGGTGGTCCAAAAACAAAGCCAGAACATACAAATCTGGGCAACGGAGTGGACCAACACGGGCTTCATCCCAAGGATCTAGACAAACAAACACAAGATCCACCAGACGAACCCCTACGAAGAGAACTTTCAGACGGGCCCATACCCGAACTAATGAAAGTTTCAAGGATTGCAACTGCTGGACATGTGGAGCAAGAGGACATATCGCTCCCGACTGCCCGCAGAAACGTGGTGAAATCAGAAAATTCGAAGCCACGGATGACATATTAGACGCGGTCTACTATGGTGAATTGGTACCAATACCAATTTGAAGATCTTCCTTCAGACGAAAGTGTCTATGAGGAGGAAATGGTGACTGAGTCGGATGGATCTTCAACCGAGTCAGACTAGTCACGATGAGGGAGATAGGCTTCAGACCACTGAAAGCCTGTCAGGATTCTTTTCCAGAATGACGGTGTCAAATAAAACCATGGAAAGGATCATGCGTCAAGATTCCAACCTCAGTCCATATGACGGATTCAGAATTGGAGGAATCGGTAAAGTCCTTAATCAGATAGGACTAAACCAGAGAAAACATCACATAATCTACAAAGTAAGTTCAGGTGAGTTTGCTATTCCCATGGAATTTACTGGTAATGTGATGGAAATGCAGCTTATTCCTAAAGAAGAAATTCTTGAAGAATTAAGTAGGCTTAGAGAAGAGATTGCAGTTACTATGAAATGGATCCACATAGGAACTATTGAAGTAGTAATAAAAGCAACTTTTAAGGAAGGAATTGATTCAGAAATACATTTATCAATAATGGATAAAAGAATCAATAACTTAAGAGATGGTTGTCTTGGGACAATGATAGGTAATTTGTATGCAGGAAAACTGATGTTTGATATTCATCCTAGGATTGCATACAACCTAGCAGACCAAGATTTCAGTAGAGTCTTAACCCTTCATCAGGATTTTAAAAGAAATCTTATGAAAGAAGGAAATAGACCATATTCTATAACTTATAGAATTGCTTATGCCCTTTCCAACACTCATCATTCGGATTTATTCCTTAGGAAAGAGTATATTGAGATTCTAGAATTTTCAAGGAATTTGCTAAGGTAATGGCACCAGATCCAATTAGGATACCTAGAATAGGTGGTGTCGATATCGTTATAAAAAGATCACTCAGTCTTAGACCGAACAATGAGCTCTAGGATTGAGTATAGTAGCAGAATGTCCTTTTCGGAAGATAGGATAACAGGCTACAAAGGAAAAGAGAAAGACCTAGCAAGAGTCTTGACTCCTCAAGAGATTCGGGTAGATAACGTAAAACTTAAATGCCCTGAAGGATGGAAAGAGATACAAGTTATATTTGACATCACTAAGAATGAAAACTTTTTCCTTTGATGACTTATATCATTTGCAGCAACCTGTTGTGGGTAGATATGAAGGCATGTTAGAAATAGCAGGCCATGAATTTCTAGTTGCAGGTGTTGCAGGACGAGAAAATGGGTGTATGACTTTGGGGTTAAGTTTCCTCGAGGATCATAAACCATGGGGAAGAAAAGGTAACGGTATGGAGTTTAGTCTTGATGGCGTGACCATAAGGATTGAATGACAAGCCCCTTTTCTATATACATATCTGTTGGTATGTTATATGATTAATATAAGACAGAATATTTTGCAGCTTATATTGACTCAGGATCAGGAATTTGCACAGCAAAGCCTGGAGTTTTCCGTAAGGAAGCAAGGGAAACCTTACCTGTTATTGCAGGAAGGGATTTTTCACAGAAAATCCTGATACTCAATACGGGAATTCGAGAGGCAAAAATCATGATCGGGGGAGCATTTGGAACGCCCTGGTTCAGGGTAAAAACACATCCCATTTACTTTCATGATACAGGTGCTGATATCTTGCTGGGTAATAATTTTATTCAAACATTTGCAAGATATATGCAGGATAATCAGAGAAATCTGTTAATCTTTACTACTAACTGTGGTAATGAGATACAGGTTTTGCGAAGAGAAAAGGCATTTAACAGGATAATGCCTATAAATTTTCGCAGCAAGCGTGGTGATTTCGATGCCAAATTGACTAATCCAAAAATGCAGGATAAAAGGAAATTTGGGAAAGTTCTTTTGTCTTTCAGGCAACAGGGACTCATCGATACTGATAGTTTCCACGAGGAATCTGAGAAAGAACTTAAGAACCTCAAGGAAGCAATACAGGAGTTAAAGGCCCTGGACATAAGCGAGGAAAGTATACTTTCTCTCGAAAATGTCAAAAGACTCATCCAGAGAAATTTCAGCGAGAATCCTCTGGCATGGTGGGATAGGAACAAAATCGAAGCTACTCTAAAGATTAAAGAAGAGTGCAAATATGAGTATGTTCGATACAAGCCTATTCAAATGAACATGGAGGACAAGAAGGATATGCAGATCATTATCAAGGAGCATATCAGCCTTGGACTCATTGAGCCTGGAATCTCTGCGTACAGTAGCCCTGGATTTCTGGTAAGAAACCATGGCGAGATAAAGCGAGGTAAACCCAGGTTGGTAATTAACTATCAAGGTATTAATAAAATACTTGAATTTGATGGTTATTACATTCCGAGTAGAGAGCACTTAATTGATTGCATTAAAGGTGCAAAAGTGTTTTCTAAATTTGATTGCAAATCTGGTTTTTATCAGATTAAAATGGAGAGTGAATCAAAGAAGTTTACTGCATTCTCCACACCACAAGGACAATATATCTGGAACGTGCTACCAATGGGTTTAGCTAATGCACCCCAGATATTTCAAAGGAAAATGGATAATCTGTTTAAAGATTATTTGGAGTTCATGTTTGTCTATATTGACGACATCTTGATTGCATCTAAAAATATGAAAGATCATATTAAACATTTAGAAATATTTTCTGATGCATGTCATAAAGAGGGTTTAGTACTTTCTGAAAAGAAAGCTACTATAGCAGTCAATAAGATTGAATTTTTAGGAATTCTTATTGACGAAGCAGGTATTGAGTTGCAGGAACATATTGTGGAAAAAATCCGCAATTTCCCCGATGTACTCAGAGATAAGAAGCAATTACAAAGCTTCTTGGGAGTTGTGAATTTTGCAGGTATCTTTATAAAGGATCTTGCAAAATACAGAAAGGATTTTCGGCCACTTTTGAAAGAAACAGAAAGTGCGAAGTGGAAATGGGAGGAAATCCACACACAAAGGGTTCGTGAGCTAAAGCAGGTTTGCAATAATCTGCCAAAACTTGCAATACCGCAGAACGAGGATGAATTGGTAGTCTACACAGACGCCAATGATTACAGATGGGCAGCAGTGCTCATGAAGAAGACCACTACAGGGGAAGAACCTTGTAGATACACAGGAGGGTTGTTCACTGAACAACAAGCCCAAGTGTGGCACATCAATGAGAAGGAATTCTTTGCAGTTTGGAAGACTTTTAAGAAATGGCCTTTGTTCTTACTTGCTAAAGAATTTACATTAAAAGTTGATAATACTAACGTTAAAGCTTTCCTGAAAAATAAACTAGAATCCAAAATAGAGAAAGCTCGTATTATCAGATGGCAAGCTGAATGCCAATATTATTGTTTATATTTTTTATTAAATCTCATGAAAATATTCTTGCAGATTTCTTGACAAGAGATGGAGGGATCTGAAGCAAACTCCGTCATGCTGAGACTCAGGCACCTCAGAGAAAACCTCGAGGAGCTTGACCGAGAATTTGGACGGCTAGCGGTTAACGCCCAAGTAGCCGGACAAGTCCAACGAGCTGATCTGGATAAAGTCCAGACAAATATCAGGAGTTCCTTGGTAGCTTCAACGGCGCTATGGAACGCTTTACTAGAACCAATTCGAAAGGCATCACCCTCGGTGATGACTCGCGAGTTGAGAGAGCAGGGCTCTAAACCTGCGCTTAGAGTACAGGGCTCTAGACCTGTAGCGGCAGATTCAAGTACTGCTTGCACAAGGCCATCATCAGATTCTGGTGAAACGGCGACGGACGAGTCACAGGGAGTGAAAACCTCTGATGATTCGAGTCAACCCAGCACATCTGGGGTTAAAGAGGGAGAGATTAGTCTTAGGCCAATGACAGGCACTTCTAAGACTAATACTAATGAATTATCTTCTTCATCTTCTTCTGCTTGGCAGGTATATCAAAGGATGTGGGAAAAATTAATTTCTCGCAAAGGTGTCAACCCAAGCAAGACCATTATCGAGACCAATGGAAAATACAATAGGGTCTGGATGATGGAAGGATCAAAACCTGAAGAAGTTCGAGAAATGGTATGAGTTTGGAGCTCTGGCTTCAGTTCATACTATGTCACCAAGTTTTCCGGAAATCTCCAAATTACCGGAATGGATTAGTGGGGCGGTTTACGATTCATGGCAGAACAATCCCCACTTAAAGAGAGGAGATATCTTGGAGCTAAAATTCATTTCAGCAGCTCCAGAGATGGCAGGAAAAGGGTCTCATCCAGCGTTTCATTTCATCAAGCTGCAGAGACCAGACATGGTGGCTTTCAACAGAATCAAAGCTACCTCAGAAGAAGCTCCACTGGTGTCAGCTATTAGCGAAGACGATATTTCCACCAGAAGAGCTTGGGGTCTATGGGTCTGTCTCACCGAGATGGACAAAGTCAAGTATCCATTCAAAATCTTTTCCAACAAGGTGAATGGATCATTCCTGTTAAACTCCATGACAGGAAAGAGCACTGAGTTTGCAGAAAGCATGTTCGAAAAAAATAGAATGCTTATATGGGAAAACAAGCTGCCTGCAACAGAGTCGACAAGGATGAAGGCATGCAACATGTTGCATGTTGGGCAATGGCATAACCATGTATGCCATTGCTGTGAGAAACTGGAAAAACCACTGTTCGGTACAAAGATACGGGTGACCCAAAAGAAACCCGAACCAAACCCGGACAAAGGTAAAAGGAAGAATTTTTACAAGAACAAGTAAAAATCGAAGGATGTAAAAATTCAAAAAGAAGACTGTCGGTAGAAAACGACAAAAGCTTACAGTCAGAACCAGCTAGCAATTGAATGGCCGACAAGCCATTATGGATTACAGCTGGAAAGGACGATGACGGAGGCAATGACGTCATCCAGATGACAAACGCAAGGACGTCATCAAAACAAGTTGAAGTCCGCGCATGGTTATAAATAAGGAAGCAGCGAAGCAGAAAGGGATCATCAAATATTTTCCCCTACTCTTCAAAGCAAAAATTCCAAGTGTCTATCTTTGTAATTTTTCAAGTTCTTAGTTTATGGGGTTTCCCCAAAGAGTCTAGCCCTCTACCATATGAGAGGCTAAATAGTTGTCTCCTCCAAAGGAGGAAATAATATTTATGTAATATTTCATATATTTCTTCAATAAAGAAAAGGCTTCTGTCCGATTTGCTCACCCAAAATTTATTAAGTTTATGTTCGGAAGTATCTTCTACGCCCTAAGGTAGGAAACGAAATAGGGCTGTGTTGTCTTGTTACTGAAGGAACCAGGTACCTGCGAACCATCAGCTGCGGTTGTGTGGTTGGAAGAAGTCCGTAAAACCGAGGACTTGGGATACCCGCATCAAGGCGGTCAAACCAATGTATGACTTTACGGAAGCTTACTTACGGAAGCATGTTGGGCCAAACTAGCACTGTATTTTGGAAAAAGAAAAAATAACCATAGAATTGAATGAAGACCAAATCTAAGCGTTTATGTTAGTTACAGGAGGAAATCTAATATTGCCAAAGTTAAAGGATCAAAAGTAATATTAGACATAAATAAAGGACGAAAAGAATCTTTTACCCTAAAAAAAAAAAGGATATAATAATTTAGACTTGTTAAAAATTGGCAAATTTAAGGATTAATTATAGATAATTTGCATCCACAACTACAATTATTTTCCATTTCAGTCCTGTAACTATCTAGCATTGCATATGTCCTTTAATTATTTAATTTGCTCGATTATGTGAGATCCATGTGACTTTGTCCGACAAGTTTAAAAAATGTCGACGACTGATGTCACAAAATCGAGGAAATGAAATAATTAAAGAACTTTTTTGCTACCCTTAACATAAGACTAATATGAGAAATACCTATATTTTAATCCTCTGTAAAAATATATATTATTTGTGGTATTCCAAATTTTCTAAGTATGGAGGCCGAGAAATTATATACTTAATATTTTATAGCCTCATTACGATATGCTGATCTTTTTTTACCACTAACTGTATTTTATTTGTTTATATTATTTATTTACGATTTAGCTTTATCATGACATTAATTATGAGTTTTTGTTAAGTAATTAAATTTTCATGACGTTCGAATTAGCCCTTAATTTTTATCATTCATGGCCGGGGGGGTGGGTACTCGCATGCAGTCGTTTATCTTTTTTAATGTGCATTATATATGGCAATAATTAATCCTTCTCATTAATTGTATGATTTAGTTATAAAAATAATATTATATTTCATATTTTTCAATAAATATTTAAATTTATTATATATGTCAAATTTATATGATTTTGATATTTCAAAATATTTCAGCAGTTCACGTTATAAATCATGTCATAAAAATTTAGTTACCTAATAATAAAGATCAATAGTATCATAATAGAATTAAATTATAGATAAGCTACATGCATGATAAATAATAAAATATAATGGCAATTAATGACCAAAAATACTGATCATGAGAAGATCAATGTAAATAATGAGGGCCATGAATAAGATAAAATAAATGAGTTAAATTCATTTTGACCTCCTGTGACATAGAAAAATATCCAAAAGCTCCCTGTAAAAATTTAAATATAAAAAATCACCCTTATGTTGTGAGCAATGCCTCACACAACCCCCCTAATCAACTTGACTTCAGGGTTTTTCTGATTTTTTTTTTCATATCACAGAGGATGTAATTGATACTTTATTTTTCTCATTGAGTTTTTTGAACATTCCTAATATCACAACGGGGTGTCCTTAAATTTTTCCCTAAAATAAATTAATATCAGATTACATTATATTAAATAAAACATAACTAATAATTGAATATTTGAAAATATGAATTTTAAAAGAACAATTAATGAGAATATTCAATTAATAAAAATCAACATGTGCATGAAATGAAATGGTGATGCAGTGATCGCTTGCCGCGATAACTAGTATATATAATAAAGACAGAAAAGAGATATGGAGTCCAAAAATGGCGGATTTAAAGCAGCAGGTGGAGAGGCTAGAGAATGATGTCCTGGCCTTCAAAGCCTTCCTCAAGGACTATTCTAGATGCGGTGAGAAGCTGTGGACGGAGGAGCGCCTGGAGCTTGCCTTCCAGATGCGCCACGTTGTTTATGAGGCGGAGGACATCATCGATACCTTTGTGACGTCGCTGGAGGCTGCACGACACAGCAAGCCCAAGAGTTACTTTAGCAGAGCTTACGGGACGCCGGAGAAGCTCCGCGGCATCGCCAGAGATGTCGAGACCGTTGGCGCTGAGGTCAGACGAATCTACGCTGAGATGACCTCTGTTGATGATCACTTTACCAAGTTCAACCTGATCGGGGATGGAGGGCCTCCAGAATCAAAGGTGATTTTATTTTTTAAATAAAAACGATGATTTATTATTATTTTTTTAATAAGCTAATCACAATAATTAATAACAAATATATATATCTAATAACTACCAATAACTATAATAATATGTAACTATTAATATTAGATAATTATAATTAATTAATATTTATTATTAAAATGGAACAATAACTACTAATAAAATAAAATTACAGACATGTGGTGGAGTTTAATCCCATGAATTTAAATTAAACATGGGGTCTCAATTTCACCAATTGAGTTATGCATCATCGATCAAAGGTGAGTTCATTTATTTTCCCGGATCAAAACTATAAAGTTCCAAATTATTTGAATTTTGGTTAAAAACCCTTTGAATATTATATGTTCGGTTTAAATAGTTTCTAAACTTTGGTCTAAAATTCAATTACAAGATTATCTCCCATTGGTTATGCCAAACTTGAAGAACCATCGGCCAGTTTTAATTGCAATTTTCATCTTATTATTATTTTTATATTATATATATATATATATATATATATGAAGGCCTGATATTTTAATTCTATGAAAAATTGCTTTGCAATTTAATCACCAATTTATCAATTTTCGTGAAGACTTTTCTTTATCCAATTTTAAATGGGGAATAGCAATTCACTTTTGTGATATTATAAATGAGCAAGTTATTTTTTTATAAAAAAAATAGTAATTTATCATCCTATACTTTTTAAAAGGAAAAAATGCAATTTACCCATTTAGAAAGTGGGCAATTTACCCCCTGTGAAAAAAAAACAGCAATTTATCCCTCTGTATTATTAAAAATAGAGCAAATTACCCCCCTCGGCACAACCGTGCATTACACGGGCTCAGCGTGCATCTGGACATATTTTTTAATTTAATATACTAATACATATATATTTATATATCTCCCTCACCTCACTCCGTCGCCGACCTCAGCCCCCTCCCCTCGCTCTGCCGCCTCCCCTTCCTCCTCCTCGCACTGCTGTCGCCGTTGCCACCTCTTCCCCCCATGGCCCAACCTCATCCTCCTCCTCCCGCACCGAGATTAGCCATCCCCCACCCGCTCTCCCTGCCCTTCCCTTCGCCTCCTCCTTCTCCCGCCCAAACCCAGTCCGCCTCCGCCCAGATCCGTCCTCCCCATGGTTGCCGCCGCCTTCTCCTCCTCCTCCTCCCCGGCATCTCTCTCTCTCTCTCTCTCTCTCTCTCTATGTATATATATATATAGACTACATATAAGTACACATATATATTTAAATAGATTTATTATAAAAGTATAAATATATATATATATATATATATTCAAATTTAATTATGTATAATATATTATTTTTATTTTTATTTTTATTTATTTAAATTTAAACTGTTGATTTAAAATAGATAAATTCTACATCGTCGATTTATTAGTTAAATTTGGACCTTAGATTGATCAAGATCTAATAGTTATTAAATAAGGATATAAATATTATTTTAAACTTTTAAATTTTTTTTAAATAGAAAAAGGCGAGTGTGGTACATGAAACGTGTCAGGGGGGTAATTTGTCCTATTTCTAATAACATAGAGGGATAAATTGCTCATTTCCCATAACACATGAGGGTAAATTGCATTTAACCCTTTTTAAAATGAAGTAATTTACTTCGATGTCTAAGGAGGTAAATTGCTTCATTTTAAAAAACATAGGGAGGTAAATTGCTATATTTTAAAAAATAAAAAGATCAATTGATATTTTTTTTTCATAAAGAGATAATTTGCTCATTTATAATATCACAGGAGATTGCTTGCATTTTTTCGGTTGTTAAATAAAATTTTAGTCCTTTAAGTATATAAACGTGGCAATTTTGACCAAGTTGAAATTAATTCTTGACAATTTAGTTCTACAATTAAAAAATAATAATAATTTTGAGGACAATTTTGATCAGAAGTTTATAAGTTGCCAAAAAATTTCAAAATTAGTGTCACATGCACATCATATGTAATTTTCCAACGAGATTGACAGGATTTCTGCTCAATTAATAAATTTCAAAAGTTGCGAAATCAAAGTACAAAAATAAATTATACAAAACTAAAAATGCCACAAACCATACTTTTAGAATCAAAATTGTAAATTTTCCTATAAATTTGATTAGCATGTATGGTTAACTTTTAGAATAATTATTTCTTTACTTCATTCAATTTTTAATTCTTGATATTTATTTTTTTTCATTATATATTTATATATATTCTTCAGTTATCTGTACTATATACTGTGGAAGAGCACTCTTTTGTTGTCTCTCTTTTTCTAACCTTCTTTTTTTCTTCTTTTATTTTTTCTTCCCACTAACTTTCACATTTTCCCCACTATCTACAAGTGGTAACAAATTATTTTCTTAAATAACTATTTATATATATATTCACTTTTCCTGCTCCAAATATCCTCTTTTAAAAGAATTTATTTTTTATTATAGTTTCATATTATTATTTTTTTTTGCCACAAAAAATGTTAGTAAATAATATTTAATTATTTGTATTTTTTTTTATACATATGCATCGGAATGTGCCCCATATAGCTAGTAAATAATTATTGTTTTTGTAATTATGAAGACAAAAGATTGAAAATTTTAAATTTTTATTTTTAGTCAATAAGGTGTCAATTAAATTTATACAAATGTTATATATATATATATTATATATATAAATTTTTTTTAAAAAAAAAATTAAAATAATATTTTTGTTTTTAAAATAATTTACTCGACTGGTCAGACACCTATTACAACATAGATCGCTTGAATCAAAAAATAGTTTCTTTATTTATTCCATAGAATTGCAATCAAGGAAAAACTCTAATTCACGAGTATTGGTGAAGTATATTTGAAACTTGTTACTTATGATTTTATCAATCATGTTACTATTAAAAACTCTCAAATAGGTTCCCCTCATAATGCAACAAGATAATGTGGTGGGGTTTGAAGATGAGGCGGAAAAGCTAATAGGATATCTCCTCCAAGAAACACAAGAGTTGGACGTCGTCTCCATTATCGGCATGCCTGGCCTTGGCAAGACAACATTGGCAGGAAAGATATTTCGCGATCCTGTTATTAAGGACAAATTTCCTGTTCGTATTTGGGTTTATATTTCTCAAGAATTCAAAATGAAGGATGTATTTCTTGCCATTTTGAGACAGTTCATAAGGATAGATGAGGACATGTACTGCAAAAGCGATCAGGAGTTAGCTCAACTAGTTGCTTCCAATCTAGAGAGAGAGAAATTCTTAATTGTTATGGATGATATATGGACAGGTGAGGATTGGTATAGGCTCGAAACTGCTTTGCCGAAGAGCACTAAAAGGGGTAAAGTTTTGATCACCAGTCGACAAGTTGAAGTGGCTCAGTATGCTAATCGAAATAGAATTCCGCACCACTTGCGTCTCCTGACTCAGGATGAGAGTTGGTTGTTGTTGCAGTATGAGGTGTTCAAGAAATCTGAATGCCCTCCTGAGTTGGAGTTTCTTGGAAAGCTAATTGCCGAGCAATGTTGTGGACTGCCACTAGCGATAGTGGTTATAGGAGTCGTTCTTACCATAAAGTTCAGGGCGTGGGGTCATATGTCAAGAAATGTCCATGCATGGACAATAGTATCTGAAAATATCAGTACATACCTTAATGATGATCCGGACAGATGTATGGAAAAAACTATAGCGTTGAGTTACGATAAATTACCTTATCACTTGAGAGCATGTTTTCTCTATTTGGGAATGTTTCCTGAAGACTTTGAGATCCAGTTCAGAAACTACTCCGCATGTGGATTGCAGAAGGATTCGTACAACGAAAAGTAGATATCAGCCTGGAGGAACTTGCAGAAAACTATTTAGAGGAGCTTATCAATAGAAACTTAGTAAGAGTTGATAAGAGGAGATCCGACGGTGGAGTTAAAACGTGCCGCATTCACAACATGCTACGTAATTTCTGCAAGAATGAAGCAAGAAGCAAGAAAGAGAACTTCTTCCAAGAAGTGAAAATGTATGATGGTGAATTTGAACCTTCTGTTACCATCCTAGAAAATTTCCGTCGTCTGTGCATCCATTCTGATGTCTCGAAGTTTCTCTCTTCTCAACCCCACGGTCCTCGAGTACATTCTTTTGTTTGTTTCTCCGAGGAAAATATCACTTTGGAAGGACAAGACGTTGCTACCATACCTACGGCTTTTAAAATGCTTAGAGTTTTAGAGGCCGAGTCTATCAAATTTGCAAGAGTTCCTAGTAATATATACCATTTGCTTCATTTGAGGTACCTCACCCTGTCCTTGAATGTAGAAAGTCTTCCGGAACACTTCTCCAAATTTTGGAACTTGCAAACTCTTATCATTTACACAACATCCCAAACACTTGAAATCAAAGCCAATATTTGGCAGATGATTCACTTGAACCTTTTAAAGACTAATGCACCCGCAACTATGCCGAAGATAGAGCAAAGTAGTAAAGCAAGTGAAAATCTTCAGACGCTCGATGGAATTTCACCACAAAGTTGCACAAAAGAAGTACTTGAAAGGGCTCATAATTTGAAAAAACTAGGCATCCGCGGGAAACTAGTTGTGCTTCTAGACGACAATAATAGATTATTTGATAATTTGGCGAAGTTGGGATATCTTGTCAAGCTTAAGTTACAAAATGATGTATGTCTTAATCCTCCTTCCAGATGCCATTTGCGTGGACTTCCTCCATCATTCAAATTTCCACCAAAACTGAAGAGCCTGACTTTATCATACACATTTTGGATTGGTGTCATATCTCTATCCTCGGAATGCTGGAGAACCTTGAGGTGCTCAAGCTAAAAGATAACGCATTCATGGGGGACTGTTGGGAGGTAGGTAGAACACATTTTCGTCGTCTTGAATTCTTGCACATTGGACACACAAATTTAGTTACTTGGGTAGCATTAGGCCATCACTTCCCAGAACTCAGATGCCTTGAGCTGCATAATTGTGATGAACTTCGAGAAATTCCAATTGGCTTGGCCGATGCACCATACTTTCGAGCTTTAGATCTGTGCCACTCCAAACTTGCAGTTGCTTCTGCCAAGAAAATTCAAAAGGCTAAAGAAAAGAAGAAAGAAGATCATAACGACGAATTCAATTATGGATTCAAGCTCTCTATTTTCCCTCCCGAGGAATGATCACAATTGATTCTACTGTTTTCTCCATGCACATATATGTATATAGAAAATAGGAGTCGTCGTTTGATTGATTCTCTTAGAGTGTTAGCTAACACATTAACCATTAAACATCACCTATGTAGACGTTATTATCTTAGCTCAAGTAATGAAGACTTGCTCAATGTTCAAGTATTTTTTTATTTTATGGTATTGTTAAAAACTTGGTTCTTATTTTCTGCAGTAGTAGTAAATTATTTTGAGAATGTATGTGTTACTGCATATTTCTATTTATTTTTAAGTAAATTGTGTAAAAATTTGCGTTTTAAATATTTAAACACAAGTATTGATCCCAAGCAAAGGTGACTTTATTTCTTTGGCGCGGGTTAATTTTCATTTACCAGTGTCCTATTTCTCACAGCTGTGTTAAATATATAGGTTTAAATGTATTTTTCATCCTATATATTTTGTATTTTGGCATTTTAGTTCTTTATTTTTCTAGAGTAGCAAATAAGTCCTGTAACTTTTAAAATTTTTGCAAATTTTGGTCCTTCAGTTATCGGAATTTGCAAAGGATACGGAGATGCATGTGCCCTGCACGTGCTTTTCAAAATTTGGGATTTTTATTCTCATTGGTCAATTTCTACCAGCATGGAAGCAAATTTGAATCATGTATCTTCTATATTTTAGTGTTTTAGTCCTTATTTTGTCGTGATTTTGATCCATTCAATTGATCAATAGGAGCAAATGCCCCAAATTCAAAAAGCACGCAGACTCCGGCTACCGAATGAATAAAATTGCAAAAAATTAAAAAGTTATAAGACTTATTTGCTACCCTAAAAAAATAAATGATTAAAATACCAAAAGTAAGTAATTTACGGACCAAAAATATTTAAGCCTAAAATATATATAATTGTGGTATTGTGTATATTTTTTAGTATCGAGGCCGAGAAATTGAGAAGTGTGACGAGTTGTGTCGAAGCTCTTTTGTTTTGTGTTGATCATTTAACTGTTTGTTTATGTTTCTATTTCCATTTTCAGTTTTTGAAACAGTAATTATAGTGAAAACGTATTTACTTATACGTATTCTCGTTGAAAATATATTGATTCGATATCACAGTTCAATATAAAATGCAATCTCATTAACTACTCTAAACACAATCTCCTTTCTATATTAGTATAAAGGAAAAATTGCATTTTTGGTCCCACATAATCGGCTCATTTTCAATTTAGTCCCATATGTTATAAAAAATCTCTATGTTAGTTTTCCATACAATTTTTAACGAAAAAGTCATTTTTTCATCCAATTCATGTGGCTTTTCCTTTAAAAGTTGTATGGAAAAGTGACTTGTGACTAATATTGATAATTTTTTAAAATAAATGAGACTAAATATGAGAAAAGTCTAACAAATGGGATTAAATTGAAAATGAACTTTATATATGGGACGAAAAATACGATTTTTCCCTTAGTATAGATATAGATAAAAATGTAGAATTATAATAGGATACTATAAAGAAAAAAGAAAAAAAGGATGTAAGATTAGATTTGATGTCTAACAGGTACTTCATACAAATAGTTCATTGTAAAAAATAAAAGTACAATCAAATAAACCTGGACCATTTTGCTGCTGAAGATGGGACAGAGTTGTGATTTTTATGTTGAGATATGCTCGACTGACTCGACAGTAGGACATTATTAGCTTCTAACTGAATACATTGGGAAGTACTACACGAACTTGAAGGACATTATTCCATGTCTCGTTGCTCCTCCAGAATCTGCTCTACTGACGCCACAGCTGAAGAGCTGCAGTCGTAAATGTCTATCATTTTTAGTGTCGCTATATCTCCAATACTAGAAGGGATCGCCTCTAGATCACGGCACTGCCTAATGATCAGGTGCTCGAGGCAGGGGAAGTGCGTGTTTTCAGCTATCCACTGCACCAGATTCGTTTCCTCAATCAGCAGGAATTTGAGTCGACAAAATTCCCCTTCAACCGGCTCCCAGACCTCGCCTGTGAAGGCAAACCTTCTAAGTTTGAGAACTTCAAGATGAGGAAAAGAGCCTATAATCGACATATCTTTCCAAGATAACTTGCTTCCAATGAGAGTTAGCTTTTTGAGGCTCTGGGGGAAGTTGAGATTTGGCAAGAAAGTTTCGTTAGGCGGCCAGGTAAAGGCGCATTTCAGGTTTTCAAGTTTGGATAGGCGGACAAGATTTTTGAGGTTGTAAGCCGACCAGTCTTCTATGCTATCAGCATAATAACTTACACCTAATTTCTTAAGGTTCGGAAATTTTCTCAAGACCTCCTCTGTACATATGAAATCCACGATGGAAAGTTTTCCAGGTCTTTCAGGACAATAGAAATTTCCTTATCAATGGGATTAGGCAGGAAAATTTCACTCATCTGTACATGTCTTAATTGTGCCATGTGGAAGATTTCTGGCGGCGTGTCCTTTGGTAATAACCAACACTATCTCTGAATATGATAATACGCAGATCCTGGGCAATCAACGTTTGGAGTTTCCAAAATAGGGATATCTTGTAAGGGAGTACAGGGAAATTGAGGTAACTGAAGGCGAGGTACCTTAAGTTCACTAAGAAGCGAAAGGAGGGGTAAGTCTCCTAAGAAATCGAAACTGTACAGATGGCAATGCCTCTAGACCCTCCACACAGCACAGTGTACCATTGTCCAGCTTTCAATGTCATACATCGTAATGGACATGCATGACGTGGAATATTATTCATGTCCGTTACACACTCTTTCATCAAAGAAAAAGCAAGTGACATCGTAATGCATGATCAAACGACGTGGAATATTATTCATGTCCCGGGAGAACTGTTAACGATGTGAAGAAAATTCTCATTTTGAGCTTCTTTTTTGCACAAGTCCCTCAAAAGATCATGCATAGTGCATGTTCTTGTTTTCCCGTTAGATCCTCTTCGGCGGACAATGACAAGGTTTCTGTCTATGAGGTCATTTAAGTATCCCTCAGCAGCCGCTTCCAAGCTTTTTGATCTAGCTGGTCTCAGAAATCCCTCAGCGATCCATAGTTTGATGAGTTTGGTGACAGGAATCTCATAATTTCCACGGAAAGCTCCAAAATAGAGGAAGCAAGGTTTCAGATGATGAGGCAAATGATTATAGCTCAAAGATAATATCTCGGACAATGCTCATCGTTTTCTATGGCAACTGAGTTTACATTTTCAGCGATGTACCCCCAAAATTCTCTTGTCATTGTTGAATTTGCAAGAAGCCTACCAACCACGCTTGTTGCAAGAGGGAGCCCATTGCAGTTGCGTGCTATCATCTTGCCGATATCCTCCAATTCTTGGAATTCCGGAGGACAATCTTCTTGCCCAAATACCTCTTGACAAAGCAGATGCCAACTCTTCTCCTCGTCCAACAAACAAATTTGATGAGGAGGGCTAAAGGAGTCGGTTGCATAAACGGCCACATCCAGCAGCCTAGTGGTTAACATGATCCGACTCCCATTAACATCATCTGGAAATATCCTTTTCAAATCATCCCAAACTTCTGTAGTCCACATATCATCCAATACAATTAGATACCTCCTACCCTTCAAACTTTTCCACAAAATGTGCGTTGAATCTTGAAAACTATTTCCGTTTCTAGTGACAGCTCCAATGTCTGCTAAAAGTCCTTGAATTACATCATGCATGAGATATGTTTGGGATATTGTTACCCAAGCGCGAACATCAAAGTGATCTTTGACAAGTGAATCATCATAAAGATTTCTAGCGAGAGTCGTCTTACCCATGCCTCCATCCCATTAATGGGAATGGCTTGGAGCTTAGATTCCCATCCTGTGAGTCTATGCTTCAGTTCCATCACATCTTCGTCGAAGCCCACCATCACATTCTTGCCAACACGAGCATGTCTTGATGAACCAAGAACAGGAAAATCTTTCCTCGGCAGCAAATCCTTCAAGCCGCGTCTATCGTTCAACAGCTCTTCCACTATGGAATCAATCTCCACCAATCGCTTCATCTAAGTCCTGATACTCCCGTTTCTCTTGACCAGTGGGAGGATCCAACAGCGCGATGAACCTGTCAGCATCTTCGTAAACTTGCTCCGAAACATGGAATTCGACAGCGTCTTCGATCACAGATGCTGAATCTCTGATTCGGATTTCCAAGGAATCATGTCTTCTTGGCTGCTCTTTCGGGGGAATCTTGGAACAACGTTTGCAAGAACCGAACTTTTCGATAAATAGAAACAATATAGTGTTTGGCATGGAAAAAAGTGAAAGCGATCAGAGTGCAAAATCAGCTCAAGCGTATTCATCAGTGAAACAAGAGCAGAATGAGCCATTGCTAGCTGATGTCTCGTTTTCACACACACAACACCTACTGAAAAGAATTTGGAGGCCGCTGTTTTGCAGTGGCTAAATGATCTTCCGGGATTATCAGAATTTCAGACAGTGAAAACAAAACCAAGAGTTGACACGAAAAGCTATTCTGAATACGTCAACTCTTTTCTTTTCTCCCACTGGTTAAAAGCAATCTCTATAGATATATCAACTTGATTATTTCTAATTAACGGCACGTCAGAGATCAGAAACTCTTAGATTTATTTTTTTTATTTATTACTATTATTATGCAACAAGAACTTGAGGAGAAGTCCCTCTGCTTGTAAATATTTGGAGAGATATTTTTAGTACGTTTTGTAATATTGATTTCATACTTTTCAAAATAATTGATAATATTCTCCTAACTTAACGAGACCCATGCAAATACTGGATGAAATATAATTTTCGTTATATTGAACAACGGCTCCGTAATGGTTAATAGTCATTGTTTTTATAAGTGAGGATAAAATATTAGTCGTATTTAAAATCATGCAAATATTAATTAATGATAGTAAAAGTTTAAGTTCTCAATGCTTTTATTTAATCATGATTAATAATATTGATTTAATAATATTTTTTTAAGTCGTACTCATTTATAATATAGAAAAAAAAATTGTATTGCAAAGGCACCCTATCGTTAAGATTTAGATATAAGAGCCACATATTAACTCTAGTTTAGGGTGTCAATTGGTAGAGTAAGACTCTATCCAAATCCATAGATTAAGATCAAAACCTGAACCCAGATCCAGACCCAATAAATATTTTTAGACCCAGACAGGCCCATTAAAAAAATATAGATTGGGTTTGGGTAGGGTCTCTAGCCATCAATACCCATGGGTCTAAGTTCCCAATTTAGATCCAAAAAATACATTTAATTGTCCAATTGAATTATTATTTATCACCCAATCAATAAAAATCAGTTGAAAGGATTTTCGGTTCGTACCGAAAATCGAACCAAAATTTGGTTGGTCAGTTAACTTTATCGGTCGAAAACCCAAAATTACTACAATTTATTATTTCTTTATGACTACTGACAATTTTTTTTCTTATGACTTTAATAATTCGGTTATTAATCGAACCGAATAAAAAAAATACGAACCGATTAGTTCGGTTTGATTTTCATTACGCCAAAACTTTTGGTTAATCAAAAAATCGATTTGATTCGGTTAACTGAATTGAACATATGTATAAATTGTCAGTAAAAATCGAAAATAAAAAATTAATTTAATTAGCATGATTTGTAAAAAAAATTAATCAAAAAAAAAAAAAAAAAAGAAGAAAGAAAAGAAAATTGAGTCTGGGTCTGACAGGAATTGGATCTTGAGTGGGGTAAAATAGATTGGGTAGGACCTGGGTTTGGGTAAAAAGGATTGGGTATTTTTTTGGTATGGGTTTGGGTAGGGTAACACCCTACCCATTGACACCCCTGCTCTAATTGAAGTACCATTTCTTTCAGTCGCGATTTTAATAACATTACAGGCACTATAAGAAAACAACTCAATAACTACGAAAAAATTTGATACTAATTAGCAAGTAAAAAAAAAAATTGTTCCTAATCTACACTATTTAATATACATTCTAAACAATTCGTTGCTAAATTTGTTAACAAATAAATTTTCGTTACTAAATATTAGGAAGTAAATTCTTATACTAACTAGTAACAATATTTTACTTACTAATTAGTCAACGTTAATTATTTTTCGTTACTATCGAACTATTTTCTGCAGTGAGGTGATTTTACGATATTTGTTCCACACTTTTCAAAATAGTAAAAAATAAGTCTCATAATATTTTTTTGGATTACCGAAATTCCAGGAGAATATTTATTTCATGTTCGAAAGCGATGATCAGGAAAAATTTTTCTGAACCTAGTTCAGGTTGCACTTGTCATATAATTAGTTCAGGTTCGATCAAATCAAGTTTTGATAAAAAATTTCCATATTATCAGGGATGATTTTGTCATTTTCTTTTTGTTTAGGTTGAGAACATAAGACTTGTGTGCGTAAGGGCAAAAGAGATGATCGCTTGCTTTCCAAAAGTCAGTGATCGAGCGTTTTTCTGCACAGGCAATCGTTAAGTTATGGGATTATTTTAAAATTATGGAATCAATATTACAATATTTTACGGATAAAGGGAGTATTTGCGTGCGCTTTTGAAAAGCACTTTTCAGCTTCTGGCTCCAAAAAAGCACTTTTGAAGTGTTTGGAATACCAGCTTCTGCTTCTGAAACAGCTAAAAAAAAACGCTTTTAGGCCAAAAGCTAGAAGCACCTTGAGGATGCTTTTAGCTACTTTGGCTTTTTTTCAAATAAGTTCAACTTTACTTTTTACTACTTCACCATTATTATAATAACCTTAATTCAACTTTACCTTTTTAATTTATTTTTAAAATTATATGTTTAAAGTTGATATCGAAGTTTTTAAAATAATTTAAATTTTAATAATAATTAAATTTACACTATCACATATTTAATTATTTTATGTGTTATATCATCTAATTATATTATTTCTTTCACATATTATTATTTGATTAACTAATAAAATAATTGTTTTTTGCGATCATAAAAGTTTAATTACTGTGTATGAAATAATAATTATATTACTTAATGCGCTCATTTATTAAATTAAATATATTTTTAATATTTTAAAAATATAAATATATAATACTAATCAAAATAAAATTTATATTTTTTATGACAAAATAAATATTAATGACAATAAGAAGTGAAATAATAAGCAAAAATATAGTATCTTTTTAACATATAGGGACAAAATAGTCTTTCCTCAATTCACTTTATTTTGGAAGTGATTTTTCTCCAAATACTACTCAGCTTAGCTTTTATCTGTTTTTTACTTTTCTTACAAACACTACCCACTTTTGATTCTGCTACAACTTCCAACTTTTTCTACGAAAATCACTTTTTTAAAAGTAGAAGTTTTTGCAAACACTTCCAAAATCTATCTCGATCAATGAAGTTAAGATTCTATGACTATAAGGTGATGGGTTCGAACCCCCACAAATATATGGGATGTTATTATATTTTAATAAGTTTCATTCTACTCTAACAGTGGTTATTAATTATATATAGTTAGTTGATATTAATGATCAATAAATAATTAATATAGTTGTCGATAGTTGTTGGATATATATATATATATTTAATATTAATTATTATAATTGATTTACTTAAAAAATAAATAATTGATTGCTTTTATTTTTTTTTTAAAAGTCAACCCTTTTATTTTAATCCTAGATCTACACTTGCATTTTATCCATGTGCACCCCATGTGCTGTAAGTTTGACAAAATTGTTTGTATTAATTATCAAATAAACTGTAACAATTAAAAAAAAAAAAATTTCATCAAATTGATCAGATCTTGATTATGTTCACACGAGCATATTCATGATTTTCGACTTATTAATATTCACAACTTAGTGGTGGCAAGTTAGAGTCTTATGAATATAATATGTTGGTTAATTTAAAAATATTCATATATACATTAAAAAAATTAATGTCAAATTCAAATGTCGTAGTAAGACCAAACATTAGTTAAAATAAACAATATAACAAGTACTTTGGTCATAGTTAAGACTATAAAAAAACATTGAGTAACCCTAGTAAAAAGAACACAAATTTTAGAGTAAATTACAATGAGCTTCCTTAAGTTTTGGCATAATTGTGAATACCCCCTTATTGTTTGAAAAAATTACAAATAGTCCCTTGATGTTTGATTAAATTATATAATTCTTGGATGGATGTCTATATTAATTGTCAACTTTGTCCTTACCATTTTTTTTTTTTTTTCTTAAAAAAATTAAAAGATTAGAAAAAAAATAAAAAACAAAATAGGCGGATGAAAAATTGTATAAAAATATTTATCCACTTAGTCAGTAAAAAAATTCATAAAAATAAGTAAAATTGTAGTTTATAGTTCACAAGGACATTTTGGCCAACTCACCACAAAAAATGCATGGATGAAAACCTAACGATGACCAACGGATTGAGCTAGTTATTAAATAACCGTTAAAATCAAGGGTTATTGATAATTTCCAAATATTTAAAGGTATTTGTGATCATATAAAACTTCAAAAATACTTATTGTTATTTACCCTAAATTTAACATTGGTTTGTTTTTTCGTGATAGTATTGACTTGATATAATTTTCAATTAATTAGTGATACTCATTATAATATAGGCATACTTTTTTATATAAAATTCAGATATAGTCCATTGTTTATACTCTTGCATAACAAAATTTTGGCACTTTGTGCTGCACTAATCTACCCTTCAAATTTAATTAATGATGTTTGAATTGGTGGTTGAGGTTTTGTTACAACTTTAAGGTTATAGTTTCAAATTCTATTAGATATGTGGGTATTTATCTCGTTTTATACGAATTTATTGTAATTCTGTTTCATTGTTGTTACATTGGTGACAACTACTAACAATGTGTTTTGCAGGGTGGCATTGGGTAGGAAGTATGGCGATGAGGATGGAGAAGGGAGAAAGTTCAAAAAGTTCTTAGCGGAGTTTGTGGAGTTATTAGGCACGTCGAGCATAGGGGACTATATCTCGTGGTTGGGTTGGACCAGTAAGGTCGATGGCTTGGATGCCAAAGTGGAGAAGGTGGCTATGCTGTTCGATGAGTTTTTGGAGGGTGTGATTCAGAGGGATAATGGGGAAAAGATTTGCAATGATGGAGGGTTCGATTTTGTAGACATATTGCTCGAATTTCAGAGGGAAAATAAAGATAGATCTCCTGTTGAAGATGAAACAATCAAAGCTATTATCCAGGTAAGGACCTTTCTAATGTTATGAACATGTTTTCTGTTGATGAGTAACCTTGTCTGAATACAATGTTACAAAATCTGTATACCATAGAATCCACATATTTATCTGATCAATTTTTGTGACAGGACATGTTTGCTGCTGGAACCGATACCACGTTTTCTATGTTAGAGTGGTCGATAGCAGAGCTTATAAGAAAACCGAGAACCATGAACACTTTGCAGAATGAGGTGAGGGAAGTAGCCGGAACGAAGGAAGAGATATCGGAGGACGACTTAGAGAAAATGCACTATCTGAAAGCAGTGATCAAAGAGAGTCTAAGGCTACATTCACCGGCTCCGTTACTAATACCCCGAGAATCAACTCAGGATACTAAAGTAATGGGCTATGACATCTCAGCCGGTACACAAGTGCTCGTCAACGCATGGGCGATCGGTAGAGATCCATCGTTGTGGGAAAATCCTGAAGAATTTCATCCGGAGAGGTTCTTGGACACAAGCATAGACTACAAAGGGCTTCATTTCGAGTTTGTTCCGTTTGGTGCTGGTCGGAGGGGCTGTCCCGGTATCACGTTTGGTGTGGCTGTGAATGAGCTGGCATTGGCCAAGTTGGTGCATAAGTTCGAGTATGCATTGCCTGATGGAGGAAGAGAGGAGGATTTAGACATGAGTGAATCCTATGGAATAACAGTCCATAGAAAGCCACCTCTGCTTGTACTCACCACTCCATACACTTGTTAACAAACTTCACATAAGGAGTCATTATCAGCGAGAACGAGTACTCCCCTTTTTTTTGGTTTTTTTACTTTTTATTTTACTTCTGTGTTAAACTATTTGTAATTCTGATTTCTAACTAATAAATAGTATTTACTTTTCTTTAATGCTTAGTCTTTATCACTTCACACCAATTATTACACTATATCACACTTTATTTTGTGTCTGAAAATCAAAAGATAAGAAAATTATCACAAATGAAAATACTTATTTTGATTGGTAAAAATTTGTACAATCTCTATTTAATCCTCTGATTCTTCTCTTCAAGGGGTAAATTGCATAAAAAAACCCTATGTTTTTATATTTTAGCTAAAAAAAACCCTATGTTAATTTTATAAGAAAAAAAACCCCTATATTTTCTAAAATTAGCACATTCTCCCCTTCTATTAGTTAAAGTTAACGGTGTTAAAAAAATTTAAGAAGTTGACTGTTATTCCCTTATTATGATAGCCATTAATTTTCACTGAACGTTCAAATTTAAAGTTATTTTAAAATTTATTTTATATTAAATGTTATGTATTTATATCTATGTAGTTATATATACATATATACATATATATAAAGCAGCGGTGTCGGTCACCGCATAGACACTGGGCGACGGCGAGGTCGCCCAAACTCCATGGCGACGGCGGAATCGCTCCCTGCAGGAAGGAGCTCACCATCGCCCCTCGATCCGAGCAACAGAGGTCGCCTATCTAATCTCGGAGAGGGCTTCCATCGCCAGATCTGTAGGAGACTGGAAACTGGCGGCCAGAAGCGAAGGCGGTGGACAGAAGGTAGAGAGACTGTCGCGAAGAAGAAGGCTCTATTCTTTTTTTTTTTTTTTTTTTTGCAATTTTTTGTTTTATATTAATTATATATATAAATATATACATATAAAATAAATCTGAATTTGAATATATTTTTAAAAAATGAAGTAAAAATAATTGCATTTTTCAAAATTTAAAATAATATAATATAAAAATAAATCTGAATTTGAATAAATATTTTTTAAAAATGAAGTAACATTAATAATTTAACTTTTTAAAATCTAAAAGAAATAAAATAAAGATTAATTTTATTAAAAATATATAGTAATTCTAATTTAAATGTTATTGATAAATAATACAACTTAAAATATTTGATATACTTTTTTTAGTATTTTAATAATTAATTAATATATTCTATAAATAAATATAATTTATTGAACATATGTAAATTAAATAATAATTTAATTAGTTAGTAATATATTTAAATAAATATATATAATTTATTAAAATATATAAAATTAAATGATAAAATAAATTAATCAAATAATATGTAATTCATGAAAATGATGCTCTTTACCAAATAAGAGTGGAAAAATATTTACAAACTTAAATGTCTAATAAAAGGGGAAAAATGGACATTTACTAACTAAAATTAATAGTAAAGGCAAAAAATAATGCCAAATCCCATCAATGGCGCGTGGTTATCACTCTTCATTAAAATCTAATGGAGGGGGGTATTTTGTTGCTTTTTAAAAAAATACAGAGAATTTTTTTGCCTATAAACATAACATAGGGGGATTTCGCGTTATTTCTTTAAAACACAGGGGGGTGTTATGCAATATACCCAATTTAAAGGTAAAGTTTTCTTGTAGATGTGCTTTGGACTTGAATTTGAATTTCTTTAACGTTAATTTGAGGGCTCACGCCTGTAATCCCAAATTAAATGCTATATCTTAACTTTTAATTTGAGGATTTGGAAGTAGAAAATAATTTAAATATTATTTTTATTTATATATACAATATATATAATATCATATATTCATAAAAAAATATATAATATCATATAAATATATATAATATATATAATGTAATATATATAAATGTATATATGTATATATATGAATCTGTGGCAGCGACGGCCGCCGTCTACGTGGGCGGCATTAAACGTCGCCCCCTCGCCGTGGGGGAGACATCGACTTGTATGCCAAGGTCTGGGTGACGGAGGTCGACCTCCGTCGCCCAGTCGTCTTCTCCGTCGGCGAAGTCACCGACGGAGAAGAAGAAGTTAATAAAAAATTAAAAAAAAAATAAATATATATTAATAAATTTAATATAATATTTTATATAAGTTAAAATTGATATAATTTTAGTATATTTAATTAAATATGAAATATATTAGTATATTTAATAAACAAATATTTAAATTATATTTAAATTAAAATAATAATTTAATTTAAGAAACAATTTATAATATTATAAGTGATTTTTATTTATATTCATATAAATTTTTAATTTTTTAAAACTATTTTTTTGGTATATTAATGTTTTGTATTATCATTTGTACACATTAAGATATCAAATAAAAGGGGTAATTTGGACATTTGTCAACTTCAAAAAACCTCAAAAGCAACAAAAAACAAGAAAAATTGCACAATCCACACGTGTAGCTCACTCTCCGTTAGTTTCTAATGGAGATGGGGTATTTTGCTGTATTTTAGATAACACAGGGGGTTTTTTGCCTATAAATATAACACAGGGGGATTTCGCGCTATTTTCCTAAAACACAGGGGGTGTTATGCAATTTACCCATTATTTTTTGACCAACGTTTATATAACTTTCACGTGGGTTCTTCACCGTTAGTTAAAACGCCTATTAGTATAGGGTTTTTAATATTTACAATGTTTTGGCCTTCTTTTGCAATTTCTAATAGAAAATAAAATTAAAACGTGGGGTCAAATTTGAAATGTCCCTAAATTGTGAGATTTCAATTTTGCTGCAAACAATAAGTTGATATATTTTTATTAACAGCTGGGCTAGATATACCTAAAATGCTCTAACATAATCACCAAGATCAAACAGTACAATTAAGTTATTTATTTATTTGTCTCGACACACGCTTACTTAATTTATCATAAATTAAATATACAGAGAATCGATCTATTTTGCTAAACGTATTTATAATTATTATAGTCCTCGTCGTTGTCACGAGAGCTTATTTGATAAGATATACGTACAAGAAAAATAAGAATGTTGGATAGTTTTAAACCAGATTTTATGTTTATATCCGTAAGAGTATCATTATTTTTTATATGGAACAAAAATATGATATTTACGTATTTTTTCTTTTGTACGTATTCGTAGAATTGAATTCTATAATTCTTGTAATATAGTAGTAAAGTATCGTAATCCTTCGCACATAGGCGGCATTTATTAATGTAAATTATTCTTGTAATCTAATGTTGCAATACATATCATAATTTAATTTTTCAAATATAAAAGTGAAAACTCTTTATGCACGTACATAAATTGTGTTGTATACAAAAGAGGACCTTCTTTTAATTTGAAAATAAATCTGACGGGTGCACAAGAATTTATTCGTCCTATGCGACCGTCCATGTCCGATCGTGTTTTATTTAAAGATAAGAATGCGACATAAAACGTCTCTATAGACATGGGTTTTCTAACTTGATTGTATTTTAATGAGTCAAATTGTTCAAGCAAAAATTTAGTGTAATTAGATAGTGTGAACATAATCTAGTAGTGATCGTGGATGAATTTTCTTTACTATTTTGAGTCATTGCAGTTCGTACAACTTTGTCGAACTTAGAGCACATAGTGATTAGTTTTAGTTTTAATATGAAAAGTTTTCGCACAAATATCAAACGACAATAAAAAGTACTAGTAATCATTACATGTATACGTAGATAAATACAAGTTGCGTATTGTTAGTTGACATAAAACAAATTAGTAGCACGTTCATTGTTGATTGCGACCTAGCCAACCCCAATATATGTTGGAAAAATTTCAGACATAAAGCTGTTTTTATATTGAAATAATCGGATAAACCAGACTTGAAATCAATCACATTCATTGATCATGTATATATAATTATATCACATTCAATGAAACAATTATTAGGAATAATTCATTACTTAAAGCAGTAAAGACGTGAGTTGTATACCGTCAACTCGGTACCAATTATACCTCTCCGTCTATTATACTTCCTTCAATTAATTCCCGTCGTCATCCTGATACTCCATAGGGTCCTCTTCGGGATTCTCCTCTGGTTCATCAGGAATCATCTCAGCCAACTGGTCAATGTGCTCTCTAAGATCGTCTACTTGATCACGAATTGTTGATTTTCCTGTTGAAGTTGTTCAACTTCATCCTTGTGATCTGCCTTTAGTGCGCCAATTTCCCATCTAAGGATAGAGTTTTTGCGATCCAACTGGTCAGCCCTTCGTTCGGCCATTGTTGGTAGTAGGCATGTCTTGATATGTCGCTTTTTAGTTTTTCCATCTCAGCATTACTATCTCTCAATTGCTGTTGTAGTTCAGCAATGAGACTAGTAAATTGCTCATTAGATGACAGTTGATGGTTGGGGTTGCTGGGAAAAGACATTTTTGTCGTATCATACTTAACCGAATCGCAATTAAATAATTGCTTGCCTTGAAGAAAATGAACGCCCCGTATCAATAGTGCACCGGGTACAGCGTTATTTCTCCCAGGATAAGACGGTTTCAGTTCTTTCAGTTTTAGCACAATACCGAATAACACCTCGAACAAAACTCAAAAGCCTATATCGAAAATTAAGCTCAAATATTGAAAATGAGAGAGATGGCCGAGAGAGACTTCAAGAAAAGAATTGTAGTTGTTGTGTTTCTGTGTTTTTGAAATCATGAGGAAGCAAGCTATATATACACATTGCCAATCCTCACCTATTCATTGCAGCAATTATAACCATAATGACAATCATAAATCAAATTGAAACAGTCACACCCAGCTTTAAATTTCCTAAAAATGAAACAACTATTTTCAATTCAGTTTCGATTTCATGTTTTTAAAACAAATAATGAAATTAGAAACTGAAATTGAAACTTAAAATCAGAATTTTATTGCTGCAAATATTTCTCTTTTCTTCTCATTTTCTCAACCAAATTTATGGATTTCATGTAATTTTTTATTAGCTAAAAACCCCCTGTATTAATTTTATAGGCAAAAAACCCCCGTGTTATTTAAAATGTAGCTCACCTTCCCCCTCCGTTAAATTTGTATAACACCGTTAGTTTTTACACTAAAATTCCCATTTTGTCCTTCAATTCTCAGTCAACATTTTGACTGAGAAAAGAAAACAAACACAGAAGAGAGAACGTGAGATAGAGAGAGAAAGAGTGAAAAACCGCAAGAGAGAGAAAGAGTGAAAAAGCTTGATTTCTAGGGTTTCTTAAGCTCTATCAATCTGTTAAGGTTGATAATCTTTTTTGGTTTTGAGTTTTTGTTCATAGTTTAGGATTGTGAAGGAGAACTAAAACGGGATTTAGGTTTTAGATAGTTTTGCGAAAGGGAAAAAAGAGAAAAATCAATTCGGGTAATCCGCGAAAGGGGAAGAAAAAGGGGAAAATCGCAAAAGGGGACCAAAGTGTTGTTAGATACGACCAAAAAGGTGAGTTTTCTAAAGCATAATAGTGATTAAAAAGCGAATATATTTTGTTCTTTTGTTGCTTTTGACTTTGTTGATTTCTGAAAAAAAAAAACTTGTAGTTTTCTGAAATCGTGCCATTATTCTTGGTCCCCACCCATGTTTAATATTTATTTTGTTGTTTTCTGCTTTGTTTATTCCATTGTTGTCGATTTTTGAAATTTTTTTTGTAGTTTTCTAAATTTCTGCTTTGTTGACTGAGGTTGTTTATTCCACTTGTTGGTCCCCACTGTACGCTTATTGAGTTTTTCTGAGCCTGTGCTATTATTGTTTGTTGTTGGTCCCAGAACCCCACTCCAATTGTATATGTTCATACTGATAGGTCGTCTAGTGTAATAACAATGATTTCTTTATTATTTGCAGATAATGGTGTTAGGGAATATGCTGATTTTTATGTGTGGTTAGGGGGTTCAATAGAGTGGGTTCCAAAAATTAGGTATGTAGGGGGTATAAAGGTTTGGTTTCCTAATGTGGATAAGGAGAGAATTTTCTATAATGATTTGGTAGAGATGTACACAAAAGCAGGGGGTCAAGGGTCTAATATTTGCATATATTATTCATTACCAGGACAAACATTAGAGAATGGGATACAACTATTAGAAGGGGACAAGGGTATTACTGAGCTTTTGAGAGATTACAAGGGGCTAAATGTAATTTCACTATATATAGAAGAAAATTCTGGTCCTATCATAGCTGTTGATGCACTTGGCAATGTTATTGAAAATAATGTAGCTATACCCCAATTAATGTATGATGTTGAGATTGAGGGTGTTGAGGTGAGTGAGACAGGGGCTGTAGATGGGGGTCAAACTGAGGGTGTTGGGGTGAGTGAGACAGGGGCTGTAGGTGTTGGGTTGAGACTGAGGGTGCAGGAGTGGGTGAGACTGAGGGTGTTGGGGTGAGTGAGACTGAGGCTGCAGGGGTTGGTGAGACTGAGGGTGTTGGGGTGAGTGAAACTGAGGCTGCAGGGTTTGGTGAGACTGAGGGTGTTGGGGTGAGTGATGGTGTTGTGGTGAGTGAGACTGATAGTGATGATTTAAGTGAGGGTGATGAGGAGTATGTGGGTGATGGTCAGTCTGGTAGTTCATCAGATTCAGACTGTCCATCCTGGATGTTAGAGATTTAGAAGGCCCATTAGATGATGACATCTTTGTGAGTAGAGATGCTGAGTATGGTAGAAAATTAATGAAAACTGTAAAAAGTTGGGTGAGAGAGATGAGAAAGAAAAAAAGAGTTGAAAAACAACAAACTGAGAGAGATAATTTAGGTGAAGATGGTTGGTTTAGTGATGTAGGGGGTGAGGATGATCTTCATTCTTTGAAGGGTTCTAATGATGAAAATGTAGATCATGTGGTCTGGAATGATGCTATGGATAGACAGGATGTTGACCTATGCATAGGTATGAAATTTCCTACAAGAGAAAAATATAGAGAGGCCTGAGAGATTGGGCAGTGAGAAGGGGTTGGGATTCAAATGCCAATTGTAACCAAGTTTTTGTCTCATTTGTAGATGCATACACAGTCATCCTCAAGTGTGCCCCATTGCAATGCCACTGAAGAGAGCTTCCCATATGCAGAGGTATAACAAAATTTGAGAGTTTCAGTCTATTTTCATATGCCAATTATTACAAATTTCTTATCTGATATGTAGATGCATACCCAGTCATCCTCAAGTGTCCCTCTTTCAAATGCTACTGCAGAACTACACACTAATGTAAGATAAAATTCAATGCTATTCTATATCAGTTCAATTACAATACTAATAGTTGCACATTGTTACTTGTAGAATCCTCCAAGTGTGCCTCAACCAAGGTTTAAAAATCCTGCAGTTGTGCTAGAAAACAGACCCCCAATTATGCCTCAGCCAAGGCTAAAAAATCCTACAAGTGTGTCTCAAATTGCAGGTTCAAGCAGGTTCCAAAGGCCCCAGTATGTACCATTTCAAAGACCCCAACAGGTACCACTTCAAAGGCAAAAAAATGTGCAAGCTCCAACTCAACCAAATTCCCAAAATAAGGTTATTCTATCAATTAAATTCATGATTTGTAATTATATAAAATATAGCCACAACTAAACATTTAAATGTTCTATCTATCTATCACAGGTTCCAACAAAAACATCAAGGAAACAACATGCTCCAATCTCTTTGTCAAGTAGATTGGAGAAGAGAAAAGGAGCAGAATCATCCTCACAAGTTGCCTTTAAAAGGCAATGTTGCCCACCTACTAGGAGTTCTATCTCTTCAGTCCTTAAAGATGTAGCAAATTCATACAAGCCAAGGACACAACCTAGTGGATCTTCATCAGCAGGCAACACTCCAGAAAATTGAACCGAATTATGTCTTTTTGTTGGCAACAGAACTTATGATTTTTTGCACATTCTGAAGCTAAAATTATGTATTGTTGGAAAGTGAACTTATGGCTTTTTTGTCACACTCTGGAACTGAAGTTGTGAATTATTAGATACAATGATATGTTGTCTAATTTGGGATATTGGATTCTGGTGTTTTCAGAAATGAAACTGATGGTTTTTGGTGATTTATTTGTTTGTTGGTCACTTTAATTTGGCGATTTAGTTGTTTTTTGGCCACTTTAATTTGGTGATTTTGTGCTAAAATTGCCATAATGAAAATGCATTAAAAACAAGAGTATCAAATTACACTATGGGAAAATTATTTTTTTAGTCCGTTAAGTATGTCCAATATTAGATTTAGTCCAGTAACTATGCTCATTGTTTTTTTAAGTCTAGTAAGTTTTAATATTTTATGAAATTTAGTCCTCCGGTGGTCGGATTTTTTATTTTTGGCCGGAAAAATGACATGTCATTCCAACTGGATATTTTTTTGAGGAGTTGGCAGACATGTTGGGAAATTTTAAGCTTATGTGGCAATTGAAATGAGGTGGAATTTTTTCTTCAAAATATTTTAAAATATATTATAATTTATAAAATTAAATTATTATTTAAAAAAAAAAACTCCCCAAACCCCACCCTCCCACCCCCGGCGCCCCCTGTTTCCTCCCCCACCCACTGTCGCCCCTCCCCCCCTCCTCCAATCGCCCCCGCCCCGCCCCGCGCCGCGCCGCCCCCGCCCCCGCCTTCCCTACCCTTCTCCCCACCCCGGCGACCCCGTAGAGGGGGCGACGCCAATCGCCCGACCAATTTCTGGTCGGGACGACTGGCGTCGCGTCGCCCCCCAATCTGGGCGACGGCTTCGCCCAGTGGTGGGAGGCGACGCGTCGCCCAGAGGTGAGGGGGGGGGGACGCCGTCGCCCAGAGGTCGGGACGCCGCTCCTCCTCTGCGGCGGCGGGCGGTGGGCGGCGAGCGGCGTGGAATTTTTTTTTTTTATATTAAATATTTATTAATATTTTATATAAATATAATTAATATTTATTCGTATAAATATTTAATTTGAAAATTAATTTTTTATATTAAATATTGAATTATAATTTAAATTTGCAATTTAAAAATTACAAAATTTTAAATTTTTATTTATTTTTCTAAAATTTTATATTAAAATTAAGAAAATTTAGGTTTTCAAAAAAAAGTTAAAATATTTTTTAAAAAATAAAGAAAACTGATTTTACTTTTTTTAAATATATAAATAATATAAAAAAGAATTTAATATTTATATAAATCGCCCAGTCAGCTTGAGGCTTATGTGGCTGCACACATGGCTACACACATGGGATATTTGGCCGGACACTAAGCAAGAAATGACACGCGTGCAATTTCCGGTGAAAAATTCAAAGTTGGCCGGAAAATTACATAAAAAACCCTAATTCGGACTAAATTTCATCATAGTTTAAAATTTATTGGACTTAGAAAAAAATGGACATAGTTATCGGACTAAAATTAATATTAGGTAAACTTAAAGGACTAAACAAATTTTTTTCCCTTACACTATTTTAATACCACAATAACTATTAGAACAACAACAGTTACAACTAATGCTTTTATTACTCCTTGATTCGACTCCAATTGCTTTATTTTTTGTGTCAGTTCTTCACAAATGGATAGCAATTCTTTGTAACCCTCTTCCAATCTAACTTTGTTGGATTCAACCTCTCTTCTTCACTTCTTTTGGCATTTCGTCTGAATCCTTTTTGGATACACTAACGGGATCCAACCAACAAAAAAAGTTACACTGATTTGTTTTGTAGTTACAAAATAATTTACCTTCAGTTTCTTTGCTAGGACCAACAACCCGGATGGCGCATTCCTATGGCAAAAACATTTAGGATTCTTGTATCTCAAATCAATAATTTCATCTTTCTTCTTTGTGCTTGATTTGCAAGTGGACGTCCTAACAAACAAAAGGATGAAAAATAAAAATTAATTAATTATTTATTTATTTAATTTCAAAAGAGAGAAGATGAAATTTTTTTCTTACCTGGACATTGCTGCTTTGGAGGATGAAGAAGACACTCTTTGCCAAAGATAGAGGAAATAAAACATGTACACACTTAAAGAACAAACACAAGGGGCAAAAGACATATAACCACTTAAAAAACCACAAAAGCGGCCAAAAATGATAAAAACTCGCACAGCACGCGCGTAAACCTCACTCTCCGTTACTTTCTAACGGAGAGGGGGTTTTTTGCTATATTTTAGATAACACGGGGGGTTTTTTGCCTATATATATAACACAGGGGGGTTTCGCGCTATTTCCCTAAAACAAGGGGTGTTATGCAATTTACCCAAAAATAATCGGCCTTAATTTTAACATCTGTTAGTGGGAGATAACTTTTTTCCAACGTTTCTAACCTTTTTTTTTTTTTAATTTTTAATAGAATATAGAATTAAATTTAAAATAACTTTGATTGCTAACCTTGATATATATTAATGGTTTCACATTGACGGATAATGGTCTTGGTACATTGTGTTTTGTGCCGCATGTGATCATCTGATCCCTCCATTTTCTTTTATAATATATATTGTCTGTTTTTTTTTTTTCCTTTATAACTAATATCTGGACATTCAAATTAAGTATTTTATTAAGTGCTCAATGGGACTTCATATTTTATCGAAATTTTTAAGTATTAATGAAGAATAATTCTTTTTTTAAAAGAAAAAAATAACATATACAAAGAGTTAAATACAATTTACCCTTGTGTTAATGAAAATCAATAATTTACCCTATTTGAAAAAATAAATAAATAAATTTCATACCTTCTGTATTTTGGTGAGATAGCGAAAAATTCCCTATGTCAATTTTATAGGTAAAGAACTCCTTCTCTGTTAGAAATTAACAGACAGTGGCTGACACTCCTCTACTGTGCAAGTGGACCTTTTTTTTTTTTTTTGGCTTATTAGGGTTACTTTAAGTGTAAAAAGTCCATTTTAACATCATTCATTCACATTTAAACATATTTTAAATTTATTTATTTATATTATTATTATTATTATTATTATTATTATTATTATTATTATTATTATTATTATTATTATTATTTATTATTATTATTATTATTATTTAAATGTATTTTCTTATATATTTAATTAATTTAAATTATTTGTTAAATTCAAATATATTACAGTAAAGTATATTAATTTATGAAATATATTAATTTGAATATAAAAATAAGTAAATAATATATAATTTCTTTAAGAATTAAATTCAAAAAACACAGTAAAAATTTCAATATACTAAAAACTCATTTTTCAATTAAAAATTCATACGAAATATAAAAATCACTTATAATAATTATATATTATTAACTAAATTAAATTATTATTAATTTAAATTATATTTTCATACATTTTATTTATCTATAAAATATACTATTTAAATATCAAAATACAAAATACTATATCAATTATTGTAAGTTATATTATTTACTACAAATAATATTTTAAATTAAATATTTAAAATTTGAAAAAGTTAAATTCTAAAAAATAGATTTAATATAATTTAAAATAGTTATATTTTATTAAATAAAAAATAAATTATAAACAAATTAAATATTTTTTCTGTAGTGGCCAGTGGTGGCGCTTGGGCGACGGAGGCCGTCTATCTGCTCCAGGCTTAAGTCGTCGCGGCCCACACACACACATACACATATATATATATATATATATATATATATATATATATATATATAATATATATATATATATATAATTTATATATTATTATGTATTATTTATATATATAAATAAAAAATTTATTTTAAATTATTTAAAATTTGGATCATTCATTTTAATAATTAAAGATCAATGAATGTTATAACAAGGACATAACGGATAATTCAACATAAATTTTAATGTTGTTAAATTTAGTTAATGGAAGGGGGGGAGTATGCAACATTTTGAAAAACAACAGGAGGATTGTTGCCTATATGGTAACACAAGGGAGTTTTTAGCTAAATTTTGAAAATATAGAAGGATTTTATGCAATTTATCCAACAAAAAAAATAGCAATACACCCCCATGTGTTATCATAAATAGAGCAATTTAAACACCCCACGAGTTTTGTGAGTTACATACGTTTTTCTTTAATTTTTTAATTTTAATTTAAAATAATATTTATATACTTATTTAATAAATATTGGATCTTGATCAATCTACAGTCCAAATTTAATTAATAAATCAACAGTGTCGATTTTATTTGATCAAGTTAATGGTTTAAATTTAAATTAATAAAATTAAAAAATACATTATATATAATTAAATTTGAAGATATATATATTTATACTTTTATAATAAAAATTATTTATATATATTATTTATAATATGGTGTGTGTGTATATATATAGAAAGAGAGAGAGAGATAGAGAGAGAGAGAGAGAAACTGACGGGAGGGGGGGGGGGGGGTGCGGATCTGGAGCGAAAAGGGGGAGGAGTCGGTGGCGACCGAGAAGGGAGGGGAGGGAGATGGTGGCGGTGGCGGCACTTGGGCAACAGTCCGACAAAAAAGAAACAGAAACATATATATATATATATCTATAATTTTATATAACTAATATATAATAACATTTTTATTAGATAAAAATTATGCCTAGATGTACATGGAGCGCGTATAGTGCACGATGGACTTTGGGGGTATTTTGCTCCATTTTTTATAACACGGGAGGAAAATTGCCTCTTTTTCTTTCACAGAAAAATAAATTGTTTATTTCTATTAATACAGAAGGTAAATTGCATGTTTTCCTATAAACAAATCTTCAATATATCTAAAGGGTAAATTACATCTACCTCCCCTGAGGTTTGGCATAATTATGAATACCCCTCGTTGTTTGAAAAATTACAAATACCCCCCTAATTTTAACGACCGTCTAACAATTATCCCAATCTATCCATTTTTTATAGTGAACTGACCAAAATACCCTTATGAATTAAAACTTATAATTTTATTTATTTTTTTTATCGACTAAGGGGATAATTTTTTTTATAATTTTTTCATCCATCCCATTCAATATTTTTATAAGATTTTAATTTTTTTTTTAAAAATAAAAAAATATAGTAAGGGCAAAGTTGACATTTCTATACCTCCATCCAAGGATTACATAATTTTTATCAAACATCAGGGAGGTATTTGTAATTTTTCAAATAACGAGAGGATATTTGTAATTACACCAAACCTCAGGGGAGGTGGTTGTAATTTACCCAATATCTAAATTACGTGCTCATATTTTAGGAGGAATTTTTTTACATACTATCTTCCAAGGTCATGCAAACAAAATACCATTTAGATATTCATTTTGATAGTAAAATAATCTAAGTCCTAATTAGATTTTGTTACTATATAGTTTGTATTTATATTGGTATATGAGAGCGTGTAAAGAATGTACACCTCAAAATAATATGAGCTTCTAAAAAATGTACTACTTATAAGGAAAGTAAATTTAAGTTGGGCTTCAAAGGATATAAAAAGACGAACTAAAAATCATATGATTTTCTGCAAAAAGTACGAGTACTCGATCCTCCACCAATCTCCAAGGGAGACAATAATTAGCAGAAAAATATGAGCTTCCAAAGAGAAAATGTGGAAGAGATTTGATAAATATCCGAAAATAGGTATGTCAATGGATAGGATAAGACCTACTCAAGTTCAAACTAAAAAAGAACTCAATCCATTTTAACAAGAATTAATCTATACAGCACAATTCATTGGTTGACAATATTTTGGGATTGAAGGTCGCCTAATTAATATCTATATGGTACGATTCATTATAAACATTAAAAGTTATGATTTTACAAATATATAATACAAAAATTACAAAAATATCAACCTACCAAAAATTACATTTAGTAAACACAAATATATGAAAATCAGTTGAGAATAAAAAATTCCAACTAGCTAAACAATTAATTATAAAGATATGAATCTAATTAAAAAATTTTTTTATGTAAGACCGATAAACTACTATTAATTGAAATAAATTAATTACAATCACTACTGTTGAATATTAATATGAACACTTACTATACAGTAGTAACAACATCCCATGCATATTGCGTGGTTTGAACTTATGTTCTTTAAGATCATATGGTCTCAACTTCGTCAACTGAATTAGGTTTGATTGACTTAATCTAATTAATTATGTATTGAAATATAATAGAAATAAGACAATACTCTTTCTTAAATGTCTCTAATAGTAGTTAATATAATTCCAACAACCAGAAAAACAATTGCTGCAAAAAATAATTAGTAAATATATCTTTATAAAAATCTAAATTTAAACAAATTCATTGATATTTAATCCACTTGATGTTTTAAATTTATAAACTATTTAAGTATTATACGTGGCCAAATTAAATGTAGAATAAAAAACTTTTATATGTTAATTGTATTTTTAGCAAATATACTAAGATATAATTTTCGACAAATCTTGAACGGGCGTTGAAATTACATTGATTGTATTTTTTAGCTTAAAAATATTTTATATATCTAGGAATATTTTTTTTATTTAGGTTTTATTTATTTTTTATTATTAAATTGAATAAACTGCGCAATAAATTTTTATAAGGTGTTTATTTTATATTACGAGGGCTCAATTTTTATTCGCTATTTCTCTTGAATAACTCAACTCACATAGTTAGGTGAGACGAATTATTCAATCCAAATGATCTAAATAGATATAGTATTTTTTTTTAAATAAGAACGATGAAATATTATTAATTGAAATAAATTTATTACAATCATTCCCGTCAGATATCAATATGTAACAACCATTTAATAATTATACCCTTATCGATAATATCAAATACACTTACTATTACAGTAGAAACAACACACTTACTATTCAATAGAAACAACATCTCACGTATAAGACGGGGTTCGAACCATGACCTCTAAAGTTATATGGTCTCAATTTCGCCAACTGAGTTAAATCTCTCGTGAAATAAATAAATATAGTATTTCAAGAAAAAACTTTATCTTATAACTCAAATAATCACTCTAATTTGAAAATTTTTAAAAAAAAAAGTATTGATTTTTCGATTCTTTCCATGTAGTGGTCCACATTTTTACTTTGTACCTGTCGGGAGTTTTGTCCGTTTGTGTTAGACTAGTACAAGTGTTTACTCACATGGCCTCACAAGAAAATACTAGCAAAAAACACTTGACTTTAGTCTACATTTTAATAATTATTAACTAAAAGTTATAGTAAATAATTATTATTAATTATAAATAAATAAAATTAATATTCTTATTCACTATGATATAATTATTTGTATAGCTATTATAGCTATGATAAATAATTATTAATTAAATAAAATCGATGCGAGAATTTAGCTTATCCAACATATAATTATTTGTCATGGCTATAAGTCGTAGTGAAAATATTTCTTGGGCTCTTAGTCATGACTAATGTTCTAGTCACCTTAATAAAAATCACGACCAACAACTGTAGCGTGATCGTGTTCAATGACTATTTACTATAACTATTTATTTTTAAGGGATAATTACACTCCCGTATCCTAAAATTTAATGTAATTACACGTAAATTTTTTGTAGTTTGAAAAATCACATTTAGTACCCTTGAGGTTTATTTTTGTCTAATAAATAGGTAATTCTGTTAGTTAAAATTAACTGAATTTATTGATATTAATTTTTCTTAATAAAAATCAATATTTACTCTCGATTGACTTATTACTGACTTATTGCAAGTTAAACAAATTGTTGTGACTAAACAATTGATATTACAAGTTATTAATATCAACAAATTACGTGAAACTTAACTAATAAAAGGATTATTTAGTTAGATAAAAAAAAAATATTACGAGTATTAGATAAAATTTTAAACTACATAAACTTACATGTAAATTACTTTAAAAGTACATTTAAGATTAATTATGTACTTCAATCATCGGCAAATTTGCAAAATTAATCTCACACTTTAGGGCAATTTTAAACTTGACCCCATATGTTACGAAATTTTAAATTTAACCCCATATACTCCATTAAAGTTGCGAAAATAAGACCAAAATATTGTTAAAAAAAAAACCCCACTATCCCACCAACAGACATTAAAAATAATGGATGACCATTTTTTTGACACATGTGTACACGTGACTTTCACGTGGGGTTCTCTATCGTTAGTTTCAACACCTGCAGGTGTTGGAGCTTTTTTACATTCTTTTGGCCTTTTTTTTTATAATTTTTAATAAAATATAGGGTCTCAAAATTTATAGTCACTTAAAATATGAGATCAAATTTGTGATAACCCTAAACTTTTGGATTAGTTTTGCAATTTTGACTCAAATAATTTGTCACTGTCAGATCAGACCATCACTCTTGCATAGACTCCATTTTTCACTGGGTCAGACCATCATCTTTACAGACATATATACAAGCGAATGACTTAACTGAACACTAGCTCCCCACCCTTTCTAGAGAGAGAGAGGGAGAGAAAGGAGGAAATCTAGAGAGAGAGAGAGGGCTACAATGGCTGACGCGGCGGTGGAATTCCTGCTGGACAACCTCCAGCAGCTACTGATTTACCACACCCATTTGATCAGCGACGCCAAAAACCAGGTGGAGAAGCTGGAGAGCGATCTCCGCCTCTTCAAAGCCTTCCTCAGGGACTCCACCAAGAAGCGGCGGAAGGACGAGAGCCTGCGGGAGCTCGTCCGCCAGATACGCGACGTCGTCTACGAGGCGGAGGACATCATCGACGCCTTCGTGACGCAGGCCGCCGAGAGCAAGTCCAAGAGCTACTTCCTGAGAGCCTTCCAGACGCCGGTCAAACTCCACGGCATCGCCACCGAGATCGAGAGGGTTGGCGTGAAGGTCAAAGATATCTACGGCGACAAAAACAGGATTGACTTCGCCAGCCTCAATGTCGGAGATGGAGGCCCTGAAGAATCAGAGGTGACCTTTGTTTTCTCCCCTTTCTTCATCGTTCATATGATTACTTCTGAACTGTGATCTATGCTAATTTGGCTGTTGAATTTGGGAACACTGAATTAGAGTTGACTTGTAAAGAAAAAAGAGAATATTAGTAACGTTGGCAGTAATTAGGTTTAATTGCAATTTACACCATGTTATAGAATATATGTAAAAATCCTCATTAAATAAAATAAAAAAAGGGAAAAAACCATCATTTCATATTTATTTGGGTTATTTTTTAATAATAAAATACAAAAATTATATTTTTCCTCCAATTTTTTTTTTAAAATTGCACTTGCACCCCCTTCAAAAATTCTTTATTTACATATGACATCCTTGTATTAGTGCTTAAACGAAAAATATTACCGTAAAAAAAAAGTTTTCATATCAATTTTCATGTTCAGTGGGGTGTAAGTATAATTTTGAATTTTACTTTAAGAAAAGTGTGATTTCACATTTTTTCAAGAGGGATCTACGTGTAATTAACCCAATTTATTTTGCATCTTAATTTAGATGTTGCTTATATACACTTGAAAGGTTTATTTGAGGTCCAGATTCAAATTATCTAGATATCCATTTAGATGAGATTTACTTTCCAAATTTTGCATACGAATATTATTATATATTATTATTTATTAAATAAGAATAAAATATTTAAATATATTAAAAAAAATTTATACAATATATTTAAAAAAAATGTGTTGTCTTCTTACCCCCACTCCCACCAATGGCTAGATCTATGTGAGGGTAAGAAAAATTAAGAGCCTAAGAGAAAAAAAATAATTAGATAGATAAAACTAGCAATTATAATATTTATTTTTTTCTGAATCAGAGAGTATTAATTTTTAGTAATATCATGATATTGTGCTTAATTTTGATAAACAAATAATCCTA
Organism: Sesamum angolense; assembly: GCA_034509725.1. Lineage (NCBI taxonomy): Eukaryota > Viridiplantae > Streptophyta > Magnoliopsida > Lamiales > Pedaliaceae > Sesamum > Sesamum angolense. Next base: position 4,941,284 of record JACGWL010000009.1, on the reverse strand, counting down.
CTTAAAGGTTTTTAGTTAGAAGTGATATATAGTTTGTGGTTTTTTTTTATTTTTTTCCTCGACTAACTATTAATACTAAAATAATTTATGACTAACTATGCAAGATACACTTCCATTTTACTTTCCAATATTTAGCATTTATAGAGAGTGTTTGAGAATGCTTTAGAAAATCGTTTTTCAACTTTTAATTTCAAAAAATTACTTTTGAAGTGTTTGAAATGTTAACTTCTGCTTCTAAAACGATTAAAAAGAAAAAAAAAAAAAGAAGTTGTAGGCCAAAAGTTAGAAACACCTTGAGGGGTGCTTCTAGCTGTTTTTGCTTTTTTTGTAAATAAATCCAATTTTATTTTTTACTATTTTACTCTTATTACAATAATCTTAATTCAACTTTATCGCTTTTAATTTATTTTTAAAATTGTATATTTAAACTCGATATCGGAGTTTTTAAATAATTTGGATTTTAACAAATAATTAAATTTACGCTTTCACATATTTAATATTTTTTGTTTTTTATATTTTATGTACTATATCATTTTTTTTTTTTTTTTTTTTTTTTTCTGAGAGCGTACTATATCATCTAATTATATTGTTTTGTTTACATATTATTATTTGATTAAATAATAAAATCATTTTTTTGCAACCAAGTTTAGTTATTGTGTATACGAATCATCAATTATATTACTTAGTGGGAGCATTATTAAATTAAATGTATTTTTTTAATTTTTTAAAAAACTTAAATATGAAATACTAGTCGAAATAAAATTTATAATTTTTTTGTGGAAAAATAATCATTAGTGGCAAACAACAAGTGAAACAATAAGCAAAAAAATAATATCTTTTTAATACACAGGGACAAAACAAACCTTAATCAATTAAGTTTATTTTAGAAATGTTTTTTTTCTCCAAACCTATCAAATCTAGCGTTTATCTACTTTTCAATTTTTTTACAAACAGTATCCATTTTTTATTCTGTTACAACTTTAAACTTTTTCTACAAAAATAACTTTTCTAGAAGTAGAAGTTTTTGCCAACACTCTTATAGAATAATTGTCGCTACTTTTGTGTATATTAGCTTATTTGTAATTAAATTTAATAGAGTACTTAGTCATGTGAATAATATTATTGTACGGAATTACTTTTAAAATTGTTATGTTTAATCACACATTATGGTGTCACTACAAGAAAATTGTTCAATAGCAATGAAAAAAAATTAGCTTTGAGATAATTATCAAGTAAACTCTCGTCGCTAATACATTATCTAATTTAAGAAATTTACTTACCTATGAATTTAGCAAGAAAATTAATTTGCTACAAATTTAGCAACAAGCTGTTTCAAAGAAATATTAAATAATGAGATTAGCAACGAAAGTTTTACTAGCTAATTAGTTCGACACTGATTTTAGCATTAAATTTTTTTGTAACTATTGATCATTTTTCTTGTAGTGTGTTTAAGTATTATGATAATTATTACGTAATTGTTAATAAGATGAAGTATGAAAGACAAGGATTTTTTTATAAATCCTCCGTATTGCATTTTTCTTCAATTATATATTTTGTCGGAAAGAGTAAAGGACAGAAAATTAAGAGTGTAAGAGGAAAAATTTAAGTTTTTCCCCTTTTTTGGTATATGTAAAGTAGTAATTGTTAGTAATATTATGATGTGCTTGGTTTTAATTATACACAAATAATTCTATTTGAGTTTTTTTTGGTTAAATGTTATATTTTTTTGGTTATTTTTTATTTTTCTCTTAATCAAATTGGAAGAACAAATTTTCGAGACATAGTTCCTCTACATTATAAACATGAGTCCCTTAAATTTCATAATTTTATTTATATAAAGATATGAAATTAATAAATGAATTCCTTTTGAGTTATGGAAATAAACTAGCATTTGTCTCGTGCGTTGCACGATGATAAATTTTTTGCATAAAATTAATTTAAATCATATTCTTAATTTTACTTTATATTATCAAAAAAATATTTCTTTTTTTAAAGTAAACCTAAAATAAAAATATTCTCTTATTCAAATTACACCAAAAAAATACATTTAGAAAATATTATAAATGTGAACTTGAATTTCAATTGAGATATATTTTTCTCTTCTGATACTTCTATAAAAATCTGAACCATTAAAATTATTTGAACTAAATTTGGTATCAATTATTATCATTATTTTATGAGTCATTTATTAATTTTAATTTATATTATCAAAAAAATTATTTTCTATATTTCTAAGAAACATATTAAAATAAAAAGATCTCTTTATCCAATTTACATTAAAAAAATAAATTAAGATGGTACTACAAATTATGTCAACATGAATTTCAAGTGAGATATTTATTTTCATCTAGATTTAAAAGTTATTCACTAAAAAGCAAACTTGCAAAAATAGTTTTGAATACATTAATTCTAAATATGTAGTTTAAAATATTAAGAATAAAATAATCTGGACAAATACATATATATATTATATATATATATATATGTAGCACGAATATAGCATAACTTATTTTCAATTATATTTAATTATAAATACCAACTTAATCATATTTATATGATTATCACTTCACTCACAGAAATTATTAATTTAAATGAATCTAACTTCTAATTGAGTCAATAACATTTGAATAGATAAATATAGATTTTATAATTTAAAGAATTTGTAAATCATTAATTTAAGAATAATATTTTACTTATCATTGATATTAAACACTATAGTTTTTGTTACAGAACCTCTTAAACAAAACTAATAATAAGTACGTAGGCATATAAAAGAACAAAACAAGATGAGTAGTCATAACTATAATAAAATGAAAAGAAGGATAAAAACATAACTCAAATGATAGAAAAAAAAAATAATTATATTTTTATTAAAAAATAACTTCTCAAGAAGATAAATAAAATTATTATAGGATATCTATTAATTGATATTAGGACAAAATCTAGCCTTAAAAGTTGTGAAAGATTTTTATTTAAAATTACTTAAATATTGATGTAAAATTTGAAAAAAAAATACTAAAAATTTAAAAATAAAAAGTAACTCATAATGAAAAAAAAAGAATTTAACATAAATGAATGGACTACAAAAAGTAAAAAATTAATGATGGAGAAAGAATAATTAACGAAAAGTTAATGTAGTTATTTATTTATATTTATAGAAATAAATGTATGTGGCAAATTAGATCAATACTAACTTGTCCATCTCATATGACATGTAGGAGAGAGATAGAAACATTGGTTGGTTTTTATTTTAAATAATATAAATATATTATGATATGATTTTTTAAAGTGATTTGTTTCTTGTAGCACACATTTGTTTCGAGAACCTAAGGATATACGAAGTTCATTAAGTAGGCCTACTTATGTACTTTACTTTTATCTTTACTAGCTGTAGTATGTATAGATATATAGATAAGAAGAAGACTTTGAGTAGGCGTGGTTAAAAAATACATAAGAGATATTTTTGATAATTTTAAAAATTAGTGTAACGGTGCAAGTAAATGCTATTTGTAAGTAAAAAGGGATTTTTGTTTTGTTAGTATAGATAAAGATTAACCTATATTTATATTTGGGATAATTATTGTCCTTCCCTGGGTTTGGTATAATACATGTAAACCACTTGTGACCTTGACGTTTGTTTCTATTTAATAGATAGAACCCCCCCTTCGGGTTATCAAAATTCATCAAATTTGTTGATATTAGCAAAAAAATTGATAAAAAATCTATATTTACCCCAATTGACTTATTACTAACCTATTGCAGGTCAAACAAGTATTTTCTGACCATACTATTGTTATACATCTTCACACGCTAACACACGTAAGAGTATTTTGGTTAGAAAAGATTTGTTTGACCTACCATAAGTGAGTAATAAGTTACTCCAGAGTAAATATGGAGTTACATTCATTTTTATTTATTTATTTATTTATTTTTGCTCATATCAATAAATTTGGTAAAATTTGTGTAACGAAGGTTCTATTTGTAAGAGAAAAACAAATCTTAAGGATACTAGATATAATTTTTCAAAATAATAGAGAGTGTACATATAATTACATCAAATCTTAGGGGAGGGTGGAGTGATTGTCCCTTTATATTTATATCAAGTTTATAATCTATAAAAGGTGGAGGACACTTGCGCTTAGGGTTGGCAATTTCAACCCGAACCCGAAAAACCCGCCCGTATGGGGCGGGTCTGGGATGCCATTTTTCGGGTTCGGGGCGGGTCTAGGACAGCTAAAACCTGCCCGGCCGGGTCCGGGGCGGGTTACGGGTCCTGTCTCGAACCCGCATCATTGGACCCGGCCGGCCCCGTCCAACCCATCTCTTTTTTTATTATATATTATTAATATATACAATATATTATAAATAAAAAATTATCTTATTATATATATATGAATCCTAAATAATTTTTGCATATACCCAACTATATATAAAAATACCAAAAATAAAAATTAGTTGATAAAAAATTAATAATTTAGATGAACGTATTTTTTGTCTTATCTAATTCATTTTTAGATTGAAAATTATATTAAAATATTTAAATCTAAACTGATATTATTTCTTAAAAAAAATATTAATTTAATGTATTCTTTGTATAAATTAATTAGGTCGGGACGGGGCGAAATTTTTAGCATGGCGAGGCGAGGCGAGGCGAGGGCGGGTTATGGGGCTGGCAAAAATTAAATGATACGGGTCTGGTACGGGTCCAGACGGGGCGGGGGCGGGTTATGGGGCTGACAAAAATTAAATGGGGCGGGTCTGGTACGGGTCCAAGCGGGACGGGGGCGGGTTATGGGTCTGGCAAAAATTAGATGGGGCGGGTATTGAATTCGGGCGGACCCGTACCAAACCCGCCCCATTGCCATCACTACTTGCGCTCTACTCTTTATCTTTCAACTGTAATAGTTCTAATAATAGAGGCTTAGAATTACTGTCATTTTTAACTTCTATCACTCTTGCGATTAAAATTATCTGCGCAGCCTCCCACGGTCAGACAAGAAAATGTGGTGGGTTTTGAAGATGAAGCAGAAAAATTAATAGGTTATCTCACTCAAGAAACTACACAGCTTGATGTCGTCTCTATCATTGGTATGCCTGGTCTTGGCAAGACAACATTGGCAGGAAAAATCTTTCGTGATCCAGGAATCCTATATGAGTTTCCCACTCGCATATGGGTTTATGTCTCTCAAGATTTCACAAGAAAAAACATATTTCTCGCCATTCTAAGAGAATTCACTAGGATTGATGAGGAGATGTATCACAAAACTGATCAGGAGTTAGCCCGATTAGTTGCGTCTGATCTAGAGAGGGGCAAATTCTTGCTTGTCATGGATGATGTGTGGACAGCTGAGGATTGGGAAAAAACCAAATTGCTTTGCCAAAGAGCAATAAGATGGGTAAAGTCTGATTACCAGCCGTCATGTTTGAAGTGGGTCAATATGCTAATAAAAATAGACTTCCCCACATGTTGCGTTTCTTGACTCAAGAAGAGAGTTGGTTGTTGCTCCAACTGGAGGTTTTTGGTAAGCCCGAGTGCCCTCCTGAGTTGGAAGTTCTCGGAAAACTAATTGTAGATCAATGTGATCGGCTGCCGCTTGCAATTGTGGTCATTGGAGGCATACTTGTCAAAAAGTTTTCAGCATCAGATGATATATCTGCAAAAAGAAATGCATGGACAAAAGTGTCTAACAGTGTGAGCACATATCTCAGTGAGGACCCTGGGAGACGCATGGAAAAAATTATAGCATTGAGTTATGATAAATTGCCCTACCACCTGAGGGCATGCTTTCTCTATTTGGGGATGTTCCCGGAAGACTTTGAGATCCCAGTTTGGAAATTGATCCGCATGTGGATTGCAGAAGGATTTATACAAGAAAAGTCAGGTATTAGCTTGGAGGAAACTGCAGAAAACTACTTGGAGGATCTTATTAATAGGAATTTACTAAGAGTTGAGAGAGGAGATCTGATGGTAGAGTTAAAACGTGTCGCATTCATGACATGCTACGTGATTTTTGTATACAAGAAGCCGGAAACGAAAGGGAAAACTTTCTGCAAGAAATGAAAAGGTCTAGTGATGGATTTGAGCCTTCGGTTGCTGAAGTACAAAAGTTTCGTCGTCTTTGTATTCATTCCAGCATCCTGAGCTTTATCTCTGCAAGACCTTATGGTCCTCGTGTCCGATCTTTCGTTTGTTTCTCCAAGGAAGAAGTTGCCTTGCCGACAGAAAACGTTGCAGCTATTCCGGCAGCCTTCAAATTGCTAAGAGTTCTTGAAGTCAAGCCCATCAAATTTACAAAAATTCCTAGTGACATGTACCAGTTGGTTCATTTAAGGTATCTCACCCTATCCATTAATTTAGCAATTCTTCCTGCAGCCTTCTCTAAGCTTTGGAACATACAAACTCTTGTAGTTGATACAACATCCCGTACACTTGAAATCAAAGCAGATATTTGGAAGATGATTCAGTTAAGGCATTTAAAGACAAATGCATCCACTACTTTTGCCGAAGACTGGAAAAAGTAGTAAAGAAGGTGAAAAACTTCGTACACTTGGTACAGTTTCACCACAAAGTTGCACAGAGGAAGTATTTGAAAGGGCTCGCAATTTGAAGAAATTGGGCATTCGTGGGCGACTAGCCATGCTTATAGATGGCAAGAGTGGATCATTTGATAGTCTGGGGAAATTGGAAAATCTTGACAAGCTGAAGCTACTAAATGATGTCTTTCCCAGTCCACCTTCCGAAGGCCAATTGCGTGGCCTTCCTCCACCTTACAAATTCCCGAGGAAACTGAAGAGCCTAACTTTGTCTGATACTTTTCTTGATTGGAGTCATATTTCCACCTAGGATTGATGGAGAACTTGGAGGTGCTCAAGCTCAAAAATAAATCATTCACGGGGAAGTGCTGGCAGGCAGCGGACGGAGGTTTTCGCCGTCTTGAAGTGTTGCACATTGGACGAACAGATTTAGTTTTCTGGATAGCTTCAGCTCATCATTTCCCTCGACTTAGACGCCTTGAGCTGCACAACTGTGAGGAACTTAAAGAAGTTCCAATTGGGCTGGCTGAAATAGAAAACTTCCAAGTCTTGGACTTGTACCGTACAAAATTTGCAGCTGCCTCTGCCAAGAAAATTGGAGATGCAAAAAAGAAGAAAGAGGAGCAAAACGGCAAGGTTGGTGCATTCAAGCTCTCCATTTTCCCCGTCGAGGAATGATCACCCACGCATGATCATTGACAAGTAAGTAAAACTTTCATCTAGCTGTTTCTTGAGACCTATTCCGTTCCGCAATTTTAATTGCATTACATAAAACATTTCCTCTTTAAGGCTTCTATCACACAGGATTTTCCTATCAAAATTGTGATTGCTTTTAAGCTTTACAAGATATTTGTTCCAGGATCACTATTTTTTCTGAGCCTACCAGTGTGACATAGGGGTGCAAACGAGCCGAGCTCGAGCCGAGCTCGGCTCAAAATTTGAGCTCGAGCTCGAGCTCGAGCTCGAGCTCCCTTAACTGAGCTCGAGCTCGAGCTCGAGCTCGGCGAGCCCAACAAGAGGGGCTCGAGCTCGAGCTCGAGCAGTAGACAGCGAGCTCGAGCTCGAGCTCGAGCTCAATTGATACGAGTCGAGCTCGAGCAGCTCGCGAGCTCGACTCGAGCTCAATTAATTTTTTTTTTTTTAAATATTCGAATTTAAAAAAATATAGACTATTGTACCATATGGAACATATTATTAAAAAATTTAAATATGAAGCATGAAGAGAAATTCATAAGAAGACTAAAAAGAAATACGATAATTTTATATGCATTATATTAAATTTTAACAAAAAATGAAAGTGTACAAATTGTTGATTAAGATTCTTTTTGGATATATAAATAAATATAACCATATTTTAATATCATCTAAAATAAAATATGAGATATGGACTAATAGCTTTAATATATAGTGAATAAGTACATTTTGTTGTAATGGAATGAAATTGCAACAATAAAATATATGCATTATATTAAATATTTTCTAAATGTATTAAATTATTGACTAAGCTTGTTTTTAAATAATATAAAACAAAATATCATATTTTAGTATCATCTAAAACTAAAATATGATACACTGACTATAAATTCTAATTATCTAATATATGATGAATTTTAAAAGAAATATATTTTGTTGTAGTGGAAATTAAAATTATAAACAATAAAATTCATATACATTATATTAAATATTTATTTACAGAAAATTATTAAAATGTACTAAATTGTTGATTAAGCTTCTTTTAGATATATAAACTATAATACCATATTTGAATACATCTAAAACTAAAATATGAGATATGGACTAATAATCTAATATATAGTGAATAACTGAATTTTGTTATAAGAGATTGACAATGATAAAATTTATATACATTATATTAATATTTATTTACAAAAAAATTATCAAAACGTACTAAATTTTCTAATAAGTTTGTTTTTGGATAATATAAACTACAATAATATATTTTAATATCATCTAATACTAAAATATGAGATATTAACTAATAATTTGAATTGATAATGAATTTTAAATATTTATTTATAAAAAAGTATCAAAACTTACTAAATTATTGCTTAACCTTATTTATAAATAATATAAATAAAAATACCATATTTTATTATCATATAAAATCTAAATAAGAGATATATTGACTAATAATTCTAAATATATGATGAATTTTAATATAACTTGATACAATATTAATATGCACTTTAATAATATATATATATAATAAAAATAAATAAAAAAGGGGGTGAGCTCGCGAGCCGGCTCGCGAGCTCACGAGCTCACCCTAAAAGGCTCGAGCTCGAGAAGCTCGAGCTCGAGCCGAGCTTTATTACGAGCCGGCTCGCGAGCTCGCGAGCCGGCTCGGCTCATCTTGCACCCCTAGTGTGACATGCTATACATTGCTAGAACTTGTATATCCTTAATTCATGTTTCAAAAAAGAAAATAAACAATATATATATATATATATATATATGCTTACTTCCTATATATATATGATTCAGAAAGTTTGGCAGGTCAGATGATTTAAGTTTATGTATTATTCTTTATTGTATAAGATGATTGTGCAAGTTTTCCTAATTATCTTCACTCAAGAAGTCCCTGCAAAAAAAGCTTCAACCTATATATTTTTGCATCAATTTTTAGATGTAAAACTGTCTTTTTTTTAGTAGAATATGAAGTGACAGAACAATGTTGTTACTATATCACAATTCTTGAACTGGATTCTTATCCAACATTTTTGTAATTCAGTATTGCAACCTCTTCACATCATGTGTATTCATCGATACCAGAAAAGTATTTGATTGACCTAGATATATTAGCATATACGAGCTCGACAGGACCTTAAGCTCTAGAATGAACGCTCTTTTTGTTCTTTTCTTTTTACTGAAAGAGGATCAAAGCCGGTTCTCCAACTCCTCCTGGGACTCTAGCCCGAGATCCGATGAACTTCAGTTCAAAAGCTTCACGTCAGTAGCACACGCCTACTTGCGACACTTTGTTCTGATAAGAACTGACGGCTATTAAATCCCTGTGCAGGCACATCACGGAAAGCTTCCAAAGAGATTAGAATGGATGTTTGTTGCATGAAGATCTTTTTTTCAGTCAGCACAACCGAGCTTGCTCGAATAAATGCTGCACTTTCGTCTTGCCCCGTTCATTATGTTGAACTCCCTGAATATTATTGCACTTTATCTGAATGAACAATTACTTGTGTGTTTCTCGCTACCTATTTGTTACCTGATTTGATTTCTACCAATCAAATAAGTTGTTATATCATGACGATACAGTCGGTGAAACTTGAAACTTATGCATGTTCGAAGATCTGAGTGAAGACAATTTGTGATCTCACTTCTGATTAAATTTGCATGTGGGAAGGTTATTTATTGTTCACCTCGTGGAATTGACATGAGTAGAAGAAAGTTTATTTGGCAAATGGGACATCCTTAATGTCTGCAACAAATCACTTCACATTTAAACATTTACATTTGATTTGTTTTTATTTTACCTGCTACCTGCCCTGTTAGGACTTGAACCCGACCCATTCAGGATGGAGCGAGACCTGAAAAATCCAAACCCGTTACCACCCTTAGAGCTCACGCGAGAGGTACATGCCAAATTCTAACTAGATTTTTTCGACAAATTTGTTCTTAATATGCAATTTTTTAAAATTAGGGCTTAATTATAAAATTAAATTCTAATAGAATTAAAATTGTCATTCTGATAATTATCGGATCAAAATTATAAATTTATATATATAGTATAAGGGTAAGTGCGAAAATATATTTTACCACTTCTTTTCTTGGAAATATATAATTCATAAGTTGCACAAAAGAGAGGCATCACCCCCAATACAAGCATGAGTCTTCACAAGGGATTAATTATTAATTCCCTTCTGCATAGGAAATACAAAACTAAGTGAAATTTTATTAAGATTTAAATATATTTTGCACTACTAAACTAAATATTTTGTCTTATTTATATCCGTAAAATATGAGAAATAATAAAGACATTTCTGATAAAATAATTTGTCATTGATAGAACAAAAATTCCCCTTTCATTTATCCTTATACATTTTATTCTACTTTTAAAAATATGTTTTTATTAAAATATCTCCCCAAAGTATTTTGAGTGATTTAAAATTTTTGTCACATTTTTATTTTAAAAATATTATAATTTATAATTTTTTTTTTATAAATTATGGAATACAAAAAAATATTTACAAGCTCAACATTTGCAAATATATTTTCCAACACTACAAAAAAAGATAAAATTAGTGACAAAAGATTAGATGACAATTTTAATATTATCACCAATATATATATTTAGTGACAAAATATGTATTTTGTCACAATAATAAATTTCATGATTTTAATAATTATATTTATTTTCCAAAAAGTGTTGGTAGATAGAATTAGTGGCAAAAAAATGTACTCAAAATTGTCACTAAATACAATTAGTGACTCATCTATTGTGATGACCTAGGTCAATAGATATCACTATATTATATTGTTACTAAGTTGTCACTATAGATATGTCACTAATTGTATTTAGTGACAACTTTGAGTACATTTTTTTGTCACTAATAATTATAAAGTGACAATATAAAAATTATTGTCACTTAATATATATTTTAGTATATTAAAATTGTCAATTCATATTTTGTCACTAATATATTTTTTTGGTAGTGCAAATTCAATAGATTATGTTAAAAAGTACATGTAAATATGCGTTAATACATAATGCATATTATATCATAGAAAAAGTTGTTATATAACTTATTAAATTTTTATTCAATTACATATCCACATAATAAAAATGTATCATATCATTACTTAAAAAATATAGAATATTATATTAATTATATTACAGATTTGCATATTTGCAGTATATATATGTTTCATGTAATTTAATTTTAAAAAAAATCAATATATATATATAACAACAGAAGCAAAATTTATGTAAATTTTTCACTAATTATGTAAAAAATATAATAATTTATAAATTTATGGAATTTATATAGATTCTATACTCAGTATAAAAATCATAAATTTTGAGTAGTGTTTATTTTATTAAAAAAATTTATAATAATTCTGATTAAATTTAGGAGAATGATTATAATAAAGATAATTTTAGTGCATAAATAAGGGTAGTTTTCATCATAAAAAATTAATGTATATTATGAGGGGCTATTATGTTTTATAATTTAGGGGTATAAGTACACTTTATACAAAGTTTAGGGGTGCAAAGTGTATTTAACCCTTTTATTAATCATACCAACTTGTCAACAAATAATGATACTCACAAAGTCACATCTAAACACACCTACAAACACAAAATGAGAATTAATTCAACCTTGATTCAGGTCATCGAGGTTAGAGATAATCTAACAACACACATGAGATGGAGTCCACTTAGGATTCTCGAGTTGGATGATAGGGTTGGCATACAACACAAATCGCTATGCTTGTTGTGGTGGCTTTCAATTAAAACATTTTGATGCTATTAGATTTTGTATTCAAGGTTCAAAGGAGCAGCAGAGCTCGATCTCAAAATAATTAATGCATAGCTTGTCTAATGGGGCAGTTGTTATCTATAGAGGGCCAATTGTCAGAACTTGTTAAGAGCCACGTGTAGCTTTGATAGCCCTTATAATGAGGGCATCAATGGTTATCATTCTAGATTTTCTAGGGTCGGGTTGAGTAAAAAACATGCAAATCCCTATCATATTGGGTGATTTATGAATCTGGAGGGGTAAAACTTAGAGGTGGGCAATGGGGTTGGGTAATTAAGGCCCTGATTGATCCAGTTAGGTTTGATTTTTTTTTTTTTAAATCAGAATTCTTTTAAAAATAAAAGTGGGTATTAGATAATCTGTTATTCGATTTTGAAAATTCAGGTTGGAGTTTGAGTAGGACTCTCAATACCCGATTTTTTAAATTTGAGTTGGGGTTCGATTAGGTCCTACCAGAACCCACAATACTAGAGCCTACACACACCCCTAATAAAACCAACAAGTAAATTTTTTTTTTTAAAACCCCAATAGAAAATATTGAACATTCTTACTTCTCACATATCTTTAGCACAAAAAAAAAAAAAAAAAAAAAAAAAAAAAAAAAAGAATGACTTAGCTACAATAACATTCATATCCAAGAAATTGTCTCAACTACAATAACATAAATCATAAAATAAGACTTAGCAAATATTTTAGATTGAATTTTGATCTATGTATATATTTAATTTGATTCATACGGAGATGCCTTCCAGCTATGGGTACAAACGAGCCGAGTTCGACTAAAAATTTGAGTTTGAGCTCGATAAGTTCAAAAGAAATGGCTCTAGTTGGATTGACACGAGTCGAGCTCGAGCTCACGAACAAGCTCGGAAGCTCCAACTCATAAACGAGCTCAGAAGCTCCAACTCGAACGAGCTTGTTGAGCTCGAGCTCAATTAATTTCTATCCTAAAGTATTTGGATTTATAATCATTGATCATAGCCACAAAATAGTTGTTGGTTGCGATTTTTGCAAGTGTTTTTTTTTATGGTGGATAATCTAAGTTTTTACATTAATTTTATTTAATCATGACTAATAATAATTACTTACCACAACTTTTAATCCGCATTCATTAAAACACACGCAATATTATTTTTTCTAGTATTTATTAATCTTCATGATCACAATTAACAGCTACCAACTTGCCCTTAATTATCTATTTTTTCTAGTTAATAATTAACATCAATTGGATATTATATATTATTATATAAATTTTAATGATATGAAAATTCATCAGATATAATATGGAGTCGATGAAACGATTACATGCAATACATTTGTCATATGATTACAATAAAAACAAAATTACTATTTGGTTATAATATTAATGATTATGACTAAAAACCGTAGTAAATAACTATTACTAATTAACTACAATTAAATAAAACTGATGCAAAAAGTTAAATTTTCCACCATGAAAAAATTATTTGCCACAGCTAAAGCCATAGTAAAAATATTTGCCGTAACTTTTAGCTATGCCAAATATTATTGCCACCCTCTCAAAAACTAAAACCAACAATCATTGCGTAACCGTGACCAATGACTATTTGCTACGTCTCTTTATTATTAACTATGACAATTAGTCATAATTATATGTTATATTTCTTGTAGTATTGGTGTATAGTTTAAAAAAATTTATCAATCACATAGCAAATATACTAGACTTATTCTATAACTAATTTGATTTTAATTTTTCCATATATAAAAATATAGTAGCACTCCTAATATTAAGCAAGGTTTAGTATTTTATACGGTGAACCCATATATATACACTCAGCGTGCTGCTTTTGTTTCGATTGACAATAAGCAATTTGCCATTATTTATATATTTAGGTCACATTTATTTGGGATTATATGATTAAAATATGATATATTAAATTGTGATTATTATTATAAAAAAGTCACGTTATATTTTGAATTTAAGACGCTAATCACAAATTAATAAAAAATAAAATAAATAAAAAATAAAGAGTGATTAATTATGATATCGTGATTAATCACTCAAATTAAAGATGGCGTTATAGTTGCTAATAATTTTGTTTAATCACTAGCTTTCCACTCTTGAGAGAGAGAGAGAGAGAGAGAGAGAGATGAGCATTGACTTCTAGAGAGAGAGTGCACGTAACAATGGCGGATGCTACGTTGGAATTTCTTCTGGGCAACCTCCATCAGCTACGGACTCACCAGGTCCATCTCCTCGGCGACGCCAAAGAACCAGTGGAGAACCTGGAAAATGATCTCCGCGTCTTCAAAGCCTTCCTCAAGGACTCCGCCAAGAAGCAGCGGAAGGACGTGCTCCTGCGAGAGCTCGTCCGTCGGATACGCGATGTTGTTTACGAGGCGGAGGACATCATTGACGCCTTCGTCACCCAGGCTGCCGAGACCCAGTCCAAGAGTTACTTCCTCAGAGCTTTCCAGACGCAAGTCAAGCTCAACGGCGTAGCCACCGAGATCGAGAGGGTTAGGGCCAAGGTTAAAGAGATCTTATACGGCGACATACTCACGATTGACTTTGCCAGCCTCAGTGTCGGAGATGGAGGGACGTCTGAAGAATCAAAGGTAACCTGTTTTCCCTCCCATCTTCCCTTTTTCTTTTTTGTTTTTTTGTAAATTACAACAGCCTTCTTTAAAATTTGGCATAATTACGAATATTTTCTCATTATTTAAAAAATCATCTATAATTTTAATTTTAATAGTCATAGTTAGCCCGTTCCGTTAGTCTTCATTAAATTTTCATCCATTTTTTATGATAACTAACCAAAACGTCTTTGTGGACTAGAAATTATAATTTTATTATTTTTTTTAAAATATATTTTTTTATTGATTAAGCGAATAATTTATTTATAATTTAAAAAAAAATCATCCATTTCAGTGGAATTTTTTTTATAAATTTTTATTTTTTTTAAAAAAACTTCCAAAAATTATAAGTTTTCAAACTTTAGAATGCAAATTCAGCTTCTTTATGGTTGCAATCGGTTTTGAATTTTACTTTAGATATAATTAATACTAAGTAATGAGTTATCTTATAAATATTAATAAATAAATTGAATAGAATATAATAAATTATTAAAAATATTATTATCAAGTATGATTCTTAAATATAAAAAATGAAGATAAATATCTTATTCAAATAAAGACAAAATGTATTGATTAAAATTTATTATATATATTTTTTTCTAAGGGTAAAATGGCTATAGCAGAAAAAAAAATAAGAAAAGATTTATTGTGTACCAAAGTGATATTAAAGGTAAAACTCGGGTACTAATTGAGTCATTTATAATTCTTCAAGTACCAAGATGACATTAATACTGAAACTTGGGTACTAATTGAGTCACTTGTATAATTACTCGGGTACCTATATAACATTAATGACAAAATTCAGGTGCAAGACCTTTTTTTTTTTTTTCTTTTCCTCAATTATTATTTAAATATGTATCACATTATTATAGACTTGAATTGAAATTAAACTTAAATTTGCAATACAAAAAACTTAAGAAAATAATTAAAATATATTAAGTTACGATTGGACTACGACCGGGCGTAAGGTGGGGCCCTTTCGGACATGATGGTCCGAGGCGGGGTACAAATTCGGGAATTTTCGTTTGGAGCGGATCTCAGATTTGGGTAAACCCACCCTGTCTTCATTCATAGAAAGATGATGTAATGTTTTCTATTCCATACCCATTCCGTTGCTATTCCTAGGGAGATGAATTAATGTTTTTTTATTTTACTAAGTTATTAATCATAAATGATATTGATTTATAGTGTAAAACATGTGTTTTTTCCTATATATTTAATTTAAAACAACTATAGAGTTCTATAAATTTAGTGTGAATAACAGAGGCTTAACGTCACTTTGATCTCTAGAATCTCTTAATCTTGATATCATAAATATTCAAACAGGCACCCTTGATAAGACAAGAGAATGTGGTGGGTTTTGAAGATGAAGCACAAAAATTGATAGGTTATCTCACTGAAGAAACTCATCAGCTTGATGTCATCTCCATCGTTGGTATGCCTGGCCTCGGCAAGACAACATTGGCAGGAAAAGTTTTTCGGGATCCAACAATCATGTACGAATTTCCCATCCGGATATGGGTTTACGTCTCTCAAAAGTTCACAAGAAAAGATGTCTTTCTTGCCATTATGAGAGGGTTCACTAGGCTCGACAATGACATGTATCGCAAAAATGAGCAAGAGTTAGCCCAACTTGTTGCGACTCGTCTGGAGATGGGCAAATTCTTGATTGTCATGGATGATGTTTGGACAGTATGGGATTGGGAGGAACTCCAAATTGTTTTTCCAAAGAGCAATAAGATGGGTAAAGTCTTGATTACCAGTCGCCATGTTGATGTCACTCGGCGTTTTAATCCAAATAGGTCTCCCCAAAAGTTGCGTTTCTTGACCCAAGAGGAGAGTTGGTTGTTGCTGTGTTTGGAGGTTTTTGGTAAGTTGATGTGCCCTCCCGAGTTGGAAGATCTAGGAAAACTAATTGCGAAACAGTGTGACGGCCTGCCCCTGGCAATTGTGGCTATAGGAGGCATTCTTCTCCGAAAATTTTCAAAATCAGATAATATGAGTTCAAGAAAAGAAGCATGGACAAAAGTGTCTAAAAACGTGAATACGTACCTTAGGAGGACCCTGCAAGACGTATGGAAAAAATTATAACATTGAGTTATGATAAATTGCCTTAACACCTAAGAGCATGCTTTCTCTATTTGGGGATGTTCCCGAAAGACTTTGAGATCCCAATTTGGAAACTAATTCGCATGTGGATTTCAGAAGGATTGGTAGAAGACCAATATGGTATCAGCTTGGAAGAAGCTGCAGAAAACTACTTGGAGGATCTTATTAATAGGAGTTTACTAAGAGTTGAGAAGACAAGAGCTGATGGTAGAGCTAAAACGTTCCGCATGCATGGCATGCTACGTGATTTTTGCATAAAAGAAGCTGGAAGCGAAAGGGAAAATTTTCTCCAAGAAATGAAAAGGTCTATCAATGGATTTGAACCCTCGATTGCTGAATTACAAAAGTTTCGTCGTCTTTGTATTCATTCCAACATCCTAAACTTTATCTCTTTGAAGCCTTATGGTCCTCGTGTCCGCTCTTTTGTTTGTTTCTCCAAGGATGAAGTTGCCTTGCCAACAGAAAATGCTTCAGCTATCCCAGCAGCTTTCAAATTGCTTAGAGTCCTAGAAGCCAATTCCATCAAATTTACAAAAATCCCCAATGACATGTACCAGTTAGTCCAGTTGAGGTATCTCACCCTATCTACCGATTTAGCAATTCTTCCTGCGGCTTTCTCCAAGCTTTGGAACATTCAAACTCTTGTAGTTGATACAACATCTCGTACCCTTGAAATCAAAGCAGATATTTGGAAAATGGTTCAGTTAAGACATTTAAAGACAAATGCATCCACTACTTTGCCAAAGACGGGAAAAGGTAAAGAAGGTGAAAATATCCAGACACTTGGTACAATTTCACCACAAAGCTGCACAGAAGAAGTATTTGAAAGGGCTCGCAAATTTGAAGAAATTGGGCATTCGTGGGCGATTAGCTTTACTTTTAGAAGGCACGAATGGATCATTTGATAGTCTGGGGAAATTGGAAAATCTCGAAAATCTGAAACTAATGAATGATGTATTTCCTCATCCACTTTTGGAGGGCCAACTCCAAGCTCTCCCTCCACCTTTCAAATTCCCACCAAAATTGAGAAGATTAACTTTGTCAGCAACTTTCCTCGATTGGAGTCACATGTCTATCCTAGGATTACTCGAGAACCTTGAGGTGCTCAAGCTAAAAGATAATGCGTTCATGGGTAAGCACTGGAAAGTAACTGATGGAGGTTTTCGCTGTCTTAAAGTCTTACACATTGGACGGACGGATTTAGTTTTCTGGGATGCTTCAGCTCATCATTTCCCTTGGCTTCTATGCCTGGAGTTGTATAACTGTGAGGAACTTACAAAAGTTCCAATAGGACTGGCAGAAATATCAAGCTTCCGAGTCTTGGAGTTGTACCGTACAAAATTTGCATCTGCCTCTGCCAAGAAAATTGGAGAGGCAAAAAAGCAGCAGGAAGAGCAAAATGGCAAAGCTGGTGGATTCAAGCTCTCTATTTTTCCTGTTGACGACTAAACAATCACCCTTCATTCCAGCTTGATATGTGAGTAAAACTATTTCCTTGCTGAACGTTAATTGCGTTGCATAAAATATTTGGGTTAAATGCAATTTGCCCCCCTGTGTTAAGGGAAATAAGCAATTTACCCCCCTATGAAAAATAAAGCAGCAATTTACCCCCTTGTGTTATAAAAAATAGAGCAAAAACACCCCTAACGCGTTTTTTGTATTACACGCGCTATTTTTGTTTTTTTTAGTTTTTTTTTTTATTTTAAATTTTTAAAATGACATATATGCCCTTATTTAAAAACCGTTGGATCTTGATTCAATCTAAGATCTAAATTTAATTAATAAATCAATGGACTAGATTTAATCTCATTTGAATCAACGGTTTAGATTGAACAAAATAATAATTAAAATATATAATTAAATTTAATATATATAAATATAATTAGAAATATATATGTATACTTATATAATATATATATATATATATACATAAATATATCTAGAAAAATATATATGTATATATAGAAAGATACAGAGAGAGAGAGAGCAGGTGGTGCCGACGAGGAGGAGGCGAGCGGCGGCGGGGCAGGGCTAGGGAGGGGGGCGAATCTGGGGCGCAGCTGGGGGGGGGGTGAATCTGGGGTGCAGCTGGGGCAGGGTGGATTTGGGCGCGGGAGGGGCTGGGGCAGGGGTGGATTTGGCGGCTGGGCTGGGTCGGGCTGGGAGTGGCGGTGTGAAGGTCTTGGGGGAGAGGGGAGGTGTGGCCGGCGCTAGCGCGAGAGCTGGCGGTGGGTGGATTTGGGCGGGAGGGACTGGAAAGGGGGAGGTGTGGCCGCGCGAGAGCTGGAGAGGGGGTGGCCGGCGCGAGGGGATGGAGTCGGTGGGGGGCGCGAGAGGGCCGGAGGTGGCGGCGGCGGGCGCGGTCGGAGGGAAGAACAGTGAGTGTATGTATATATATCTCTATATATTATAAATAATATATGTATTAATATATATATATGTATATGTATATATCTATATATTTATAAAGAATATATGTACTAATATATATATAATAGAATTAATATTTTATTAATTAAAATTCAATCCTAGTTGCAGAGGGGGCGCGTGTAATGCACCACTGAGTATAAGGGAGTATTTTGCTCTATTTTTTATAATATAGGGGGGTAAATTGCTTCTTTTTTTTTCACAGGGGGGTATTTGCACATTTCTCTAAACACAGGGGGCAAAATGCATTTTTCCCCATTCAAATCTCACTGAATTTCTGGTACTGCAATTATCTCCTCTTCAATGAAGTGGAAGGTAAAATACACTTTCCCCCTTACGGTATAGCTCTTGTAACTAGGGACGTAAATGATTTGAGTTTGGCTAAACACGCCATCGTTCAAATTTATTTGAATTATTATTGAGGAATTGCGTTTGAGTTTCATTGATTATTAATCTGATCGAGTTTAAACGAGTTTTAATTGGATCAAATACGAATCGAACTCACATAATTTAATAAAAGTATATTGTATTAGTTTTATTCTACTTGAATCAAGCTTGAGCCGAGTTTGAAAGTTTACGAACAAAATATTTTGTTCAAGTTTGATTTATTAACAAGTAATTTATATTTATATATATATATATATATATATATAGTTATTGACTTTTATATTAGTGTTTTATATATTATTCCAACGTTATTCATTATATAAATTTTAGTATATCCTAATAAATAAATATCTTCACAGTAATTAAAAATAACTTCTAATAAATTAATTATGTGAAAATATTATTTGCCTATTATTTTTTTAGTTGGATATATTTATCATTGTGCAAATAATATAAAGTATTGGAATTCAAGACTCTTAAATAGTTATATATATTTGATAGAATTTTATTCTTTTAGAATTAATTTTAATTTATTATTAAAAAAATTACTTAAATAAAGGTACGAACATTTTGTCATAATGAGACCAAATACGTGAGAAATTCATAACTTTTGTAGATAATTGATATATATATGTAATACACATTCATTTACAAGGGTCAAAAAATAATTTTTATATATAAGTCATATAATAAATATATACATCCTACCACATTACATAACTTTTAATATCAATATATATACTCAAAATATTTTTTTTTTTTATGAACAAGTTATTATTTAATTGATTTGACATTTCATAGTCTTTCTCTCCTAAAAACTCTTTCGATTTTTAATAATTCACGTGTTGAGAATAAATTTTCATCTCATCCCTCAATCAAACTTACAACCACGTCAATAATATAGATATAGATGATTAGGGTTTATTCTCAACAGCAAGCAACATTGACCTTTTAATTATATTATTTCAACCAAAGACCATCAACACTCTTAAGAAGAATTAATAACCAATAAAATACACATTTCTCATTCTTAATGCGATGAACATAAACCCAATAAACTCACAAACCTTTGGTCGAATTTAGCAGATTTGATACGGGTTAAAGCCTTCAGTTTGCTGTTCAACAGATCAAAACGCGAGATTTCCACAAATCAACTGATTTCTCCTGCTTTGAAGAATTAATCCAATCCGCAGCAGCTTATAAATATTATTAGCACGCAGATCAGTGAGCTATGAAGCAGCAGCTGGTTTTCGCCTTCAAATTCTTGACAATGACCAGCGTTTACCTGTTCACACGCTCGCGCACGCCCAGAAACAAACTCAGAGATCCCGAGAAATCAGTAGCTGTATTGTTCATCCTGGAAAATCTGAAGCGGGTTTTGCTCTATAATGCCCATCTGATCCGCAGCGCCAAGAATCAGGTCCAGATCCTGGACAACGATGTACGGCTGTTCAAAGCGTTTCTGAAAGACTGCGCGAAAATGCGCGACAAAGACGAGAGTCTGGAAGAACTATTAAGGAATATGCAGAATGTGGTTCGTGAAGCTGAAGATAAAATCGCAGTGTATTTTAATCTGGAGGCGGAAAACAGGGCCCGGAATTTCTTCCAGCGAGCTTTTGTTGGCTCGATAGAACTCATCGGCGTCTCGAAAGAGGTTAGAGCTATGAGGGCAAAGGTGAAAAGTATATATGAGAAGAGCAGGGTTGTGTATGCCAACCGGAAGACCGGAGCGGCGGCGCGTCGAGAGGCCACGGCAAAGGAGAAAAGGAAATATCTTGTATAGGTCTGAGTTTTTAATCAAGCTGTAGTAATTTGTACCAATTGATTTTAGTTTCTTGAAGATGGGGATTTGGGATTGTGAAGAACTCTGTTTGAGCAAAGCATAAGTTGGATTTAATTTCAAGAAACTCTTCTGATAAATTAAATGGTTTAAGGCGATTGCTATGAACTTCAGGAATAATTTGAGCAGTGGAATTTATGAAATCTTGGAAATAAATCATTCACTTTAGAGGGCCTAATTGATTTGACAGATGATTTAAAATATTTGCTAAGTTGAATGTTGTATATAATTTTTGGGTGAATTAGGACAGAGCAATTTAGTCAGAGGAGGACCCCCATCTTTATTGTCTGCTCCACCGTTTCTTGGCAATTCCTGAATAATTGTACTGAACTTCGAAGAAAATCAAGATTTTTTTTTGTCCAGGTTTTCTGCTTTATTCCGTACTAGATGTAAAAGGGTCCTCTTAACCTTCAGTCAAATGACTGTGGACCTTTGATAGAACCAGGAGAAAGCTCGTTCAGGGCCCAACAAAAGACCAAGCAATTGCGCATGAAAAATGGTAAACTGACATCAAAGTCGCGTCAACCCTCTTTACATTGCTTGGCTAATAAACCGATCAAGAAGTATGAAAGTACTCACTCCGACGAGTTATTCCTTCCCAAATACTCATCACAAAACTTAGTTCAAACTATGGATCTGCATTCAGTTTCATTTGCCTTGCTACTTCTCTGCTTTGTCAATGCATTCGTAGCTGCTAGTAATATTCTCCCTCGCGATATTTCAGTAAATTGCGGCTCAAGTGGTGCTTCTGCAGCGCGTGATGGCAAGGAATGGCTTGGAGATGTATACCCGAAGTTTTCTTCCTTGGTACAAATAGAGGGCTCATCATCCACCTCAAAAGTCATCCATAAGTTGATCTCTGCTAATGATCCAGTTCCCCACAAAACAGCACGGCTCTCACTTCCCGGTTCTCTTATGCATTCAAGTGAATCCAGGTCAGAAAGTTATCCGTCTTCACTTTAATCCAGCTCAATACAAAGGCTTCCAAAGGTTCAAGGACCTATTCTCTGTTGAAGTTGGTCCTTTCACGTTGCTTAGCAACTTTAGTGCTTCACTTTCGCTAATGCTCTTGGTGTGAATTCTTTTATCAAGGAATTCGTTGTAAATGTAGAAGAAAATAAACAGTTGAACATAATTTTCTCTCCTGAAAGTAGTCAATTGCTGGATGCTTATGCTTTCATAAATGGCATTGAGATTATGTCTGTGCCTGAGAGTCTTTCTTACTTCCATGGAGGAGATATCGGCATCCAAGTGATTGGAAAGTCTCCGGTCTATATTGATAACAGCACTGCCTTGAAATAATCCACCAGCTAAATATTGACCAGCATTCTGTTTCATCATCTGCTATTGAGAAAATTGATGACAAGTTTGGGATGTGGGAAATGAATCCTAAGCGTAAAGCAAGCAAGTTCAAGAATATTACCTGGAAAGTATCTGTGGATGTGGGATTCAGTTACTTGGTCAGGCTTCGATTCTCCGAAATAGGACTTAAGATGGTAGAGATTGGTGACATAATGTATGAAGTCCATATTAATGACGTGGTTGTTAATACTAATATTGACAGAGTCAGAGAGAGGGATGGTGAGAAAAGCATCCCCTGGTATTGGGATTACATGGTGATGATGAAAGGGAACAAAAAAGAAGGTAAACGCGACCTCTTGATTTGCGTGAAATCAAATGATGAATTCATCAATGGACATGGACCCTTAAAGGGTTTGAAATAATGAAGTTGAGCAACCATGATAATAGTCTTGCCAGTCCAAATCCTTTGTCTTCAACCCAAGATTCGTCATACTGGATTATCAAAAATCTAGTCCGAGTTCTTGGTTGGAGAAATATAATTGCAACTGTTGCAATAACAGTACTTGCTCTGGTGAACATCATTATTTACACATTGCTACAAATTTGGGAGGCTACCCCTACCGAGGAGGAAAACATGCCTTCAGCCAGGGCCGAACGCCTTTGTCGTCGGTTTTCACTAGTTGAGATC
This sequence comes from Sesamum angolense, assembly GCA_034509725.1. NCBI lineage: Eukaryota > Viridiplantae > Streptophyta > Magnoliopsida > Lamiales > Pedaliaceae > Sesamum > Sesamum angolense. Next base: position 4,917,865 of record JACGWL010000009.1, on the reverse strand, counting down.
CAGGTAGCCACTGGAAACTTCAGTGATGCACATCTCATTGGAAGGGGAGGATTTGGTAAAGTTTATAAAGGCCTTATTGATAATGGGCAAGTGACTGTTGCAATAAAGAGGCAAAAATCAAATTCTAAGCAAGGGACAAATGAATTTTTGACAGAGATAGAAACATTGACTGAGCTCCGACATGTTAATCTAGTCTGTCTGATAGGGTACTGCAATGAGCATGGGGAAATGATTCTTGTTTATGAGTACATGGCCTGTGGAACATTGGCTGACCACCTTTACAAATTATCAAGGAAATGCAATAATGATTCGACTCTCACCTGGAAGCAGCGCCTTAATATATGCATTGGAGCTGGACGAGGACTGGACTATCTGCACACAGGTCACTCACTCATACACCGCGATATAAAGGCTTCAAATATCCTACTGGATGAAAATTTCATAGCTAAGGTTTCAGATTTTGGCTTGGCCAAACACTTGGGCAGAAACAAATTAGAGAGCCACGTTAGCACAAAAGTCAAGGGCACATTTGGGTATTTGGATCCAAATTATCTCATGACTGGTAAACTAACCAGGAAAAGCGACACATATGCCTTTGGGGTGGTGTTGTTGGAAGTACTGAGTGGGAGACCAGCAGTAGATCCAAGTTTTCCAGTGGATGAACAGATTCTGACCAAGTGGGCTAGAGAAAACATCAGTAAGGGAAAAGCTGTCCAGATTGTGGCTTCAAATCTGAGGGGTGAAATCTCAGAAGATAGTTTGAAGGCATTTGTCGGAGTCGTTGAAAGATGCTTGCATGACCAACCCAAGAAACGGCCAACAATGACTCAAGTTGTGCTACAACTTGAATTGGCACTTGAGGAGCAGGAGAACTCAAAATATCCACTACCAAACAGGATAACAAGTGATGTTGATGATATTCATTTATCTACCAACAAAAAAAACTTACCTGTTAGTATTGGGCAACTCACTGCAGCCTGCACAGATGTCCAGAATGTTACACCCTCTCAACCAAAGCAAACTTGCGGCACAGTGGTTAACATTGAGCCACCATCTGGAAGAAACGATGGGGTAAAAGCCACAACACATAAAACAAAACAACTTTGGCCATGGGACGCGTTTTGGAACAGAGTTAAACCATCTCATAAAAATAAATCAGGTGCCAACTCATATGGAAACAATAAAGTAAAATATCATTTGCTGTCAATATTCTGATGCTCAAACGTTGATGGTCTATTATAACTTATCTTATATGTCCTTTATATGATCCTGCAGATTATCGTGCCACAGAACTGGTGCAGAAGTACAAGGATCACTTTGATATGCCTCGGATTCTTGTCCCTGCCATTCCATTAGATGAACTAAAGGATATTACTGATGATTTCAGTTTAAAGTGTTTCACTGGTGAGAGATCATATGGAAGGGTATATCATGGAGTCCTGAAAAGTGGGCAATCTGCAACAATTAAAAAGCTAGACTCTAGCAACCAACCAAACCAAGAATTTCTAGCAATGGTTTGACCTAAGACCTTATTCATAGATATAGCTGCATAGACTATAACTTATCCATAAAACAATGTTGTTTAAGATATGGTTTTGTAGGTTTCAATCATATCCAGCCTAAAGCACGAAAACTTGGTTGAGCTACTTGGTTATTGTGCAGATGGTGGTGTATACGTCTTGGCTTATGAGCATGCGCCAAATTTACGTGACATTCTTCGCGGTGAGTTCGTCTTATTTTGTTGTAATGAAGCTACTCCTTCTGACATACTCATCTGGATCTTTATACCAACGGATGGAAGAAATTTCTAAACGTACTGGTTCAAATACAATAGCATTAACCTGTCAAGGGTATCTCCCAAGATTATTTGTCATTGAACTGTTTTAATAAAAAACTTTTGATTGTGAGATATGATTGAATCTCGTACTATTCTAATTCTAATTTATTTATGCATGCAATGTTCATCATATTAACTCTTCATTGCCACTTGTTAGGTATCTTTTGCTTTTTTAACTGGACACTTTTAAGTTGTTAATACAGGTCGAAGACGTGCCAAGGGCACAGAGCCACATCCTGTTCTGTCATGGAACCAAAGAGTTAAAATTGCTGTTGGAGTTGCAGAGGGATTAGAATACTTGCATGAGAAGGGACAGATTCATTCTGATATAAAATCCAGCAACATTGTAATTTTTGACGATTACAATGTTGCTAAGGTCGCAGATTTTAAATTGCCAAATGACTCCTCTGATGTGGCAGAACGTTCTTATTGCAGTGGTGTTGGTGGGAATTTCGGTTATCATGCCCTTGAGTATGCTCCTTTATGAGTCTTTCTTAGAGTTGAAAACAACTAGTAGTTTGGATTCGTACTTTATACTTGGCCTGAATGGTTTTTCTGGTTTTTTGCTCGATAGATACACATTGTTTCGCCTGGTAAGTTCAAAAACTGATATTTACAGCTTCGGAGTGGTACTTTTGGAACTCTTGACCGGCCGTGGGCCAGTTGTTCGTACTCGGCCAAGTTTTCAGATGAGTCTTGTGCACTGGGTATGCAGTTTTCCTAGTAATAATTTCCTATATTCGGTTGTTTCCATGTACATGCATACCGTACTGATTCATTGGCAAATTACATCTTACATCACACCAGGCAAAGCCAATGCTAAACGAAGATAAGGTAAAGCAGTGTGTCGATGCTAGACTCAACGGGGAATACTCTCTTAAGGCAGCTGCAAAGGTAAACCACATCGTTCAGAGAATAATAGCCTACATTCATGTGACCGTTCACACGTTCACTTCATGATTATGATGAAATGCTTAACAGATGGCTGAAGTTGCTGCCTTGTGTGTGCAAGATGATGCTCATTTACGCCCAAAGATAGACGTTGTAGTAGATGCTCTGCAGCCCCTGTTGGATACTCCCACCGAGCCTTCAGAAAAAACACCAATCTTGTGAGTTGTGAATCCATTTCTCTATGCTAAAACCTCCATTCCTTGGGAAGAAAACTGGTTGAAATTATGTTATTGTAGGAGGCTAATCAAGATTTTGTGCCTTTACGTTGTACCCATTATAGAAATATAGCGTCAATTTACAATATTCGATAATATCAATCGATACGTATTATGATTCATCCTTATATGTAGCAAACTTAGCATAATGTTAAAATTTGACTTGTATTTGAATGTCGGATACAACAAAAGGACAATTGCACAAAAATCCACTACACATACACTTCCTAGAAAATCAACATTATTACACAAACATACAGTCTTCTGCCTGCTAGAAATGGATTTTATAATACCGCAAAGAATAAGCGTGATTTGTGTAAATAAATTATGGATCACGAATGTAAATATAATTATCCTAAAAAATTAAATTAACCAAAAGGGAGAATAATTTGAAGGAAAAATGACAGTCACGCCTCACGATGATTGATATAATTACAACTTTCTAGTTGTTTGAAAAATACAAATACTTTTTGATTTTTACGTTCATCTAACAACGATCCAAATTCGTCAAATCTTCATTTGATTTTTGTAGTCAACTGACGAAGTATCTTTTTAAATTACAAATTATAATTTTACAGATTATTTATAAAAATATTAAAATATTTTTGTAGATAAATATGCGCTATAAACTTTTCCTTACCTAGTCTCATAACTTTTCATTTACCTAACCACATAACTTAAGAAAAAAAACTAATAAGGTCAAAATAGTAATTTTGTTGCTACTGTTAGAAACTGTATAACTATTTATTTATGTATTTAAAAACTTTTCATAAGTTATAAATAATAAAATATATTTTAAAATTACGACAAACGTAGAACTCATCGGCGCCGGCAAATAGGTTATGGCTGTGAGGGCAAATGTGAAAGTATATACGAGAAGAGCAGGGTTGAATACATCGACAGGAAGATCGGCGCGGTGCGCGTGAAGAGGCCACGGCTGAGGAGAAAAGGGGACATCTGTTTGGAGGTCTGAGTTTCCATTAAAATTTTGTAGTTTGTACTCTGTGATTTTAGTTTCTTGAAGATCATGGGTATTAGTAGAGATTTGGGAATAAGTCGACTTCATTTGGGCTTAGCTTAGCAGAAGTTAGATTTTGTTCGAGGAACTTTTATGATGAAGGGTTAAGGCAATGCTATGAGCTTCAGGAATAGTTCGGGTGAGTTGAGTTAGGTACCACTCTTAGAATACTGAAAATAAATCATTCACTTTAATCACAGAAGACCACCTTCTTGTCTCTCGAACATTTCTTGGAAATTCCGAACAATTTTGCTGAAACTTCGAAGAAATCAAGTTGTGGTCATTTTCAAGTTCACTGTGTTGTTTTACATGATCTAAGACTAAGGGGGTCTTAAAACTCAGTCCAGCATGTAACCTTGGATAAAGACAGGGAGATGCTCTTGCCAAGAGCTCAACCGAAGATCAACTAATTTGCACACGAAAGATGTTCAAAATGATATCAAAGTGACGTCAACCCTCTTTTTTAATTCTTTCTGAAGTTATTGCCTGTATTAAGCCGATCAGGGAAAATGAAATTTGCTCAGGAATCATTCATTCATAAAAATTCCGAAATATCCACCAACAGAATTCAGCTTCAACCATGCACTTGTATCCAGTTTCTCTTGCCTTGTTGTTTATCGGCTTCATCACGTTTATAGCCGCTAGTAATAACCCAACCCACTTCACAGGCAGCGTTTCAATTAACTGTGGCTCAAGTGGCGCTTCCGCAGCACGTGATGGCAGAGAATGGCTTGGAGATGTACAGCCAAAGCTCTCTTCCTTGCTACAAATGAAGGGCTCATCGACCACCTCAAGTGTCATCCATAACTTGATCTCTGCTGATGATCCAGTTCCCCACAGAACGGCACGGCTCTCACATTCTCGATTCTCCTATGCATTTCAAGTGAATCCAGGTCAAAAAGTTATCCGTCTTCACTTTAATCCAGCTCAATACAAAGGCTTCAAAAGCTTCAAGGACCTATTCTCTGTTGAGGCCGGTCCTTTCATGTTGCTTAGCAACTTCAGCGCTTCACTTTTTGCTAATGCTCTTGGTGTGAATTCTTTCGTCAAGGAATTCGGTATAAACATAGAGGAAAATCAACAGTACTTGAACATAATTTTCTCTCCCGAAAATAGTCAATCTCTGGATACTTATGCTTTCATAAATGGAATTGAGATTATTTCAGTGGCCGCAAGTCTTTCTTACTATCACGGTGGAGATATTGGAGTCCAAGTGGTTGGGAAATCTCCGGTCTATGTCGATAATAGCACTGCACTTGAAATAGTCCACGAATAAATATCAAACAAGATTTTGTTTCATCAACAGCAAATGATATCGGTAACCTTTTTGGGAGTTGGGAAATTGGTCCTGATCGAAAAGCAAGTGAGATCAAGAATATTACCTGGAAAGTATCTGTGGATGTGGGATTCAAGTACTTGGTCAGGCTTCATTTCTCTGAGATAGGATTCAAGATGGCAGAGATAGGTGGCTTAATTTATAAGGTCCACATTAATGAAATAATTGTTAATACGAATACTGACATAGTAACAGAAAAGGATGATGAAAATAGCATCCCCAGGTATAGGGACTACCTTGTAATGATGAAAGGGCGCAAACAAGAGGGTACACGCAATCTCTTGATTTGCATGGAATCAAATGATGAATTCATGGACGGATATGGACCCCTTAAAGGGTTTGAAATAATGAAGTTGAGCAACCCCGATAATAGTCTTGCCAGTCCACATCTCTTGCCTTCAACACAAGATTCCTCGTACTGGATTATCAAAAATCTAGTCCAAGTTCTTGGTTGGAGAAATATGATTGCAACTGTTGCAATAACACTACTTGCTATGGTGAACATCATTTTTTATACATTGCTACAAGTTCGGGAAGCTAGCTGTACAGAGCAGCAAAACAAGCCCTCAGCCAAGGCTGAACGACTTTGTCGCCGGTTTTCACTATCTGAAATCCAATTAGCCACTAGAAACTTCAGTGATGCACATCTCATTGGAAAGGGTGGCTTTGGTAAAGTTTACAAAGGCCTCATTGATAATGGGCGAGAGACTGTTGCAATAAAGCGGCAAAAATCAAATTCTAAGCAAGGGGCACGTGAGTTTTTGACAGAGATAGAAACACTGACAGAGCTCCGTCATGTTAATCTAGTCTCTCTGATAGGGTACTGCAATGAGCATGGTGAAATGATCCTTGTGTACGAGTACATGGCCAACAGAACGCTGGGTGACCACCTCTACAAACGTGCAAGGAAAAGTGAGATCAGTTCATCCCTCACCTGGAAGCAACGCCTTAATATATGCATCGGAGCTGGTCGAGGGCTAGACTATCTGCACACTGGCCACTCACTCATACATCGTGATGTAAAGGTTTCAAATATCTTGCTGGATGAAAATTTCATAGCTAAGGTTTCAGATTTTGGATTGGCAAAACCCTTAATGAGAAGCAGATTAGAGAGCCACATTAGCACAAAAGTCAAGGGCACATTTGGGTATTTCGACCCAAATTATCTCACGACAGGTAAACTAAGCAGGAAAAGTGACACATATGCCTTTGGGGTGGTGTTGTTGGAAGTATTGAGTGGGAGACCAGCAGTGGATCCAAGCGTTCCAATGGATGAACAGATTCTGACCAAGTGGGCCCAAGAAAACATCAGTAAGGGAAAAGCTGTCCGGATTGTGGATTCAAATCTTAGGGGTGAAATCTCACAAGATAGCTTGAAGGCATTTGTGGGAGTGGCAGAAAGATGCTTGCATGACGAACCAAAGAAACGGCCAACAATGGCTCAAGTTGTGCTACAACTTGAGTGCACTTGAGCAGCAGGGGAGCTCAAAACCTTCCGTAACAAATGGGATAACTACTGAGTTCGATTATATCCATTCATCTGACTACGAAACTAACTTCACTGTCGGCACTGAGATAACAAGTGATGTGTTTGATGTCCATTCAGCTGACTACAAAACTAACGTCACTGGGATAACAAGTAATGTGTTTGAGGTCCATTCATCTGACTATGCAAGTCCTCTCAGCAAAGTGGTCAACCCTGAGCCTCCATCTAGAAGAAAAGATGGAGTAAAAGCCACAACACATAAACCACTGCGACTTTGGCCATGGGGTGCATTTTGGAATAGAGTTAAACCATCTGGTAAAAATGAACTTTTATTAGCAGGTATGCATTTATATGAAAACAATAACTTTCTAATAACATTTTCCTGTTCATATTCTGATGCTCAAATTTGATGGTATACTGTATCTACCATAGATTTCTTTTGTACAATCTTGCAGACTATCATGCCACTGGAACAATGCAAAAGTTCAAAGAGACTTTTAATATCCCTCCAGTTGCTGTCCCCACCATTCCATTAGATGAATTAAAGGACATTACTGATAATTTTGGTTTGAAGTGTTCACTTGGCGAGGGGATGTATGGAAGTGTATACCACGGAGTCCTGAAAAGTGGACAGGCTGCAGCAATTAAAAAGCTAGATTCTAGAAACCAGCCAGACCATGAATTTTTAGCAAAGGTTTGGCCCGAAAACTATGTCCGTGGATAGCTGCTTAGATCATAACTTATCCATAAAACTATGTTGTTTGATGCATGGTTTTTTAGGTTTCATTGGAGTCCAGCATAAAGCATGAAAACTTGGTTCAGCTACTTGGTTATTGTGTCGATGGTGGTCTACACATCCTGGCTTATGAGTATGCACCAAATGGTTCCTTATATGACATTCTTCATGGTGAGCGTGTCTTAATTTATAGTAGGGAAACTGCTGCTTTTGTCATACTTTTGAATCTTTAGGCTGCTGATGGCAGAATTTCCTAAATGAATTTGCTCAAATGTAATAGCATTCACATTTCAAGAGTATAGCCAATGATCAAATGTTGTTGAATTGTCTTAGGAATAAACTTTTGACTGCTCCAAAGGACTAATCCCTATATTATTCGGCTTCTTAGTTTATGACGAATCCCCCCATATACAATCTTCATCACATTCTCATTGTAGTTACTTTTTATTTTATCATTTTGTATACCACTAATCGTTTTAATTGTTCTAATGCAGGAAGAAAAGGTGTTAAAGGTGCACAGCCAGGTCCGGTTCCGTCATGGGCCCAAAGAGTTAAAATTGCTGTGGGGGCAGCAAAAGGATTAGAGTACATTCATGAGAAGGCACAAATTCACTCTGACATCAAGTCCAGCAATGTTTTACTTTTTGATAATTGTAATATCGCTAAGATTGCTGATTTTGGTCTCTCAAATCAACAACCCGACATGGCAGCTCGCTTTCGTAGCACAAGTGTTCTTGGGACTTTTGGTTATCATGCCCCCGAGTATGCACTTTTCTGAGTGTTCCATACATATGAAAAGACCTAGTAGTTTGAAATTTGAATTTTATACTGGGCCTGAGTTGTTTCATTTTGGATGGCAGATATACATTAACTGGCCAGCTAAGTTCAAAGAGCGATGTTTACTGCTACGGTGTGGTACTCCTGGAACTCTTGACCGGGCGTAGACCAGTTGATCATACACTACCAAGGGGGCAGAAGAATCTTGTGACATGGGTATGCAATATTCTGGTAATAAGTTTCCAGTGTTCGGTTGTTTCTGTGTACGTAAATATATACCATGAATGATGAAAAGGTGAGTTGTATAACATCAGGCATCGACAAAACTCAGCAAAGACAAGGTAGAGCAGTGTATTGATGCAAGACTCAACGGAGAATACCCTCCGAAGGCTGCTGCAGAGGTAAATCTAATTTTATTTCATAATAATCGTCTTTGTTAATTCGCACAAAATTGTTTAGGAGAGCTACTACTTGGGCACTGATCCGATGGATATATCTCTATATACAGTAGCATGATGATGATTAATGGCTTCTAACAGATGGCTGCAGTTGCTGCCTTGTGTCTGAAATACGAAGCTGAGTTGCGTCCAAACATGGGAACTGTAGTGAAGGCTTCTCTACCTCTGTTGAATATTCATTCTGGGAATTCTATCATTTTTGAAACCTTGTAAATTAGTAGGATGATTGTTATTATTTATCATCTCAAAATTTTAAGGGTAAATTATACAGGATTTTTCTGAAATTTGTCATAATTACAAATATTTTTTATTATTTGAAAAATTATACATACCCTTATGAAATTAAAGTTCGTCTAACAAATATCCTCTACAGTGGACTTTCTCGAAGGTCGTATTTGTATATTTTAAACAATTATGGTGATTTGTAATTATGACAAATCAAATTTTAATTTTGATAGTATTATAAGTTATTGGTATCATTTGAGACATTGAACGTAGACTTTATTTTGTTAATATTTATAGTATGTTAAAATATATAAATTTTTTATAGAATAACTAAGTTCCAGTGCTTATTTTCTAAATAAATTTCCAACTCATTTATATGTACAATTTTATTTTGAAACATCTGTATACTTCATCCACATCTATATTTATGTATTTATTAAATTTGTATTTTTTCATAATGTTTTTAAAACATAAATAAGCTTGAAATATTCTATATTTCTTAATTCACATTGACAACAAAAATATGCAAAAGATAAATAAATGAATAATTTCATGTTCTTGAATTTTTCAAAATAAATAATTAACTTTGGTCTGGTCCAAAGATAGTTAAACAATTGATTTAATTTAAATAAGACTTATTAAAAAAAACTATTCATATTACTTTAAATTAAAGAAGATTTCAATTTGGGGTTAGCAGAAATTAAATGGTTAAGGAGAATGCTACAAGTATAATAAGCTCATTTAATTTGCCCCAAAAATAGTTCGAATTTATAAATATTATGGGAAAAAATGATTCAGTTTAGTCACATCAGAGGAACAATCTTCTTTCTTGTCTCTCTCCGAAAGTTTCTTGGAAATTTCCGAACAAGTTGTCTCTTAGTTTCAAGTATATTGTGTTATTTTAGTAGGTGTTGTAAGATGTCCTCTTAGACTCAGTCCAACGAGCATCAAACCTTTGATGAAGAGTGCGAGAAGCTCTCTGGGAAGAGCCTAAACCAGTTGAACATTACAAAATGTTAAAAGTTGCGTCAACCCTCCTTTTTGGTTCTTTCTAAAGTTATTGTCTGCAGCAAACAGATCAGGGAATATGAAAAAGTGCTCGGAAATCATTCACTCACAAAAATTCCAAAACATCCATTAACAGATCTCAGCTTGAACCATGCATTTGTCTCCAGTTTCTCTTGCCTTGCTGTTTCTCTGCTTCGTCACATTCATATTTGCTACTAATAACCCAACTCCCTCCACAGGCGACGTTTCAATTAACTGTGGCTCGAATGGCGCTTCCACAGCACATGATGGCAGGGAATGGCTCGGAGATGTACAGCCAAAGTTTTCTTCCGTAAAATGGAGGGCTCATCAACCACCTCAAGTGTCGTCCATAAGTTGATTTCCGCCGACGATCCTGTTCCTCACAAAACTGCACGGCTCTCACGTTCACGATTCTCTTATGCATTTCAAGTGAATCCAGGTCAGAAAATTCTCCGTCTTCACTTTAATCCAGCTCAATACAAAGGCTTCAAAAGCTTCAAGGACCTATTCTCTGTTGAAGTCGGTCCTTTCACGTTGCTTAGCAACTTCAGCGCTTCACTTTTTGCTAATGCTCTTGGGGTGAATTCTTTCGTCAAGGAATTCGGTATAAACATTGAGGAATATCAACAGTACTTGAACATAATTTTCTCTCCCGAAAATAGTCAATCTCTGGATACTTATGCATTCATAAATGGAATTGAGATTATGTCGGTGCCTGCAAGTCTTTCTTACTATTACAGTGGAGATATTGGAGTCCAAGTGGTTGGGAAATCTCCGTTCTATGTCGATAGTAGCACTGCACTTGAGATAATCCACCGACTAAATATTAAACAAGATTCTGTTTCATCAACACCAAATAATATTGGTAACATGTTTGGGATTTGGGAAAGTGGTCCTAATCGAAAAGCACGTGAGATCAAGAATATTACCTGGAAAGTACCTGTTGATGTGGGATTCAAGTACTTGGTCAGGCTTCATTTCTCCGAGATAGGATTCAAGATGGCAGAGATTGGTGGCTTAATTTATAAGGTCCACATTAATGAAATAATTGTTAATACAAATATTAACATAGTAACAGAAAAGGATGATGAAAGTAGCATGCCCTGGTATAGGGACTACATTGTAATGATGAAAGGCCAAAACAAGAGGGTAAACGCGAACTCTTGATTTGTCTGGAATCAAATGATGAATTCATGGACGGACAAGGACCCCTTAAAGGGTTTGAAATAATGAAGTTGAGCAACCCTGATAATAGTCTTTCCAGTCCACATCCCTTGCCTCCAGCAAGAGATTCCTCACACTGGATTATCAAAAATCTAGTCAAAGTTCTTGGTTGGAGAAATATAATTGCAACTCTTACAATAATTGGACTTGCTCTGGTGAACATCAGTATTTATGCATTGCTACAAATTTGGGAAGCTAGCCGTACAAAGGAGGAAAACAAGCCTTCAGCAAAGGCTGAGCGACTTTGTCGCCAGTTTTCACTAGCTGAAATGCAATTAGCCACTAGAAACTTCAGTGATGCACATCTCATTGGAAAGGGTGGCTTTGGTAAAGTTTACAAAGGCCTCATTGATAATGGGCGAGAGACTGTTGCAATAAAGCGGCAAAAATCAAATTCCAAGCAAGGGGCACGTGAGTTTTTGACAGAGATAGAAACACTGACAGAGCTCCGACACGTAAATCTCGTCTCTTTGATAGGGTACTGCAATGAGCATGGTGAAATGATCCTTGTGTACGAGTACATGGCCTGTGGAACGCTGGGTGACCACCTTTACAAGCTTGCAAGGAAAAGTGAGAATGGTTCATCTCTCACCTGGAAGCAACGCCTTAATATATGCATTGGAGCTGGTCGAGGGCTAGACTATCTTCACACTGGCCACCCACTCATACATCGTGATGTAAAGGCTTCAAATATCCTGCTGGATGAAAATTTCATAGCTAAGGTTTCAGATTTTGGCTTGGCCAAGCACTTAAGCAGAAGCAGGTTAGAGAGCCACATTAGCACAAAAGTCAAGGGCACATTTGGGTATTTGGACCCAAATTATCTCATGACTGGTAAATTAACCAAGAGCAGTGACACATATGCCTTTGGGGTGGTGTTGTTGGAAGTATTGAGTGGGAGACCAGCATTGGATCCAAGCTTTCCGGTGCATGAACAGAATCTGCCCAAGTGGGCTCGAGAAAATATCAGTAAGGGAAAAGCTGACCAGATTGTGGCTCCAAATCTGAGGAGTGAAATCTCAGAAAATAGCTTGAAGGCATTTGTGGGAGTGGCTGAAAGATGCTTGCATGACGAACCAAAGAAACGGCCAACAATGGCTCAAGTTGTGCTACAACTTGAGTTTGCACTTGAGCAGCAGGAGAGTTCAATGTCTCCAGTAACAAAGCGGATAACAGGTGATGTGGATGGTATCCATTCACACGACAATAAAACTAACTTCGTTGTTAGCACTGGGCAGCTTGCTACGGCCTCTGCAGATGTCCAAAATCTTACACCCCCTCTGAAAGAGCAAACTACCAGCAAAGTGGTTAACCCTGAGCTTCCATCCGGAAGAAAAGATGGAGTAAAAGCCACAGGCCATAAACCGTTACGAATTTGGCCATGGGATGCATTTTGGAATAGAGTTAAACTATCTGGTAAAAATGAACTTTTAATATCAGGTACGCATTTAAATTTCCTTTTCACATTCTGATGCTCAAATTTGATGGTGAACTGTAACTATCAAGATTTCTTTTAGACAATCTTGCAGACTATCATACCACTGAAACGATGCAAGAGTATGAAGAGACTTTTAATATGCCGCCAATTGCTGTCCCCACCATTCCATTAGATGAATTAAAGGACATTACCGGTAATTTTGGTTTAAAGTGTTTACTTGGAGAGGGGATGTATGGAAGGGTATACCATGGAGTCCTGAAAAGTGGACAGGCTGCAGCAATAAAAAAGCTAGATTTTTGCAGCCAGCCAGACCTAGAATTTCTAGCAATGGTTTGGCCCTAAAACTATGTCCGTGGACAGCTGCTTAGATCACAACTTATCTATAAAACTATGTTTTTTAATATATGGTTTTTCAGGTTTCATTGAAGTCCAGCACAAAGCACGAAAACTTGGTTCAGCTACTTGGTTATGGTGTCGATGGTGGTCTACACGCCCTGGCTTATGAGTATGCACCAAATGGTTCCTTACATGACATTCTTCATGGTTAGTGTGTTTAATTTACAGTAGAGAAACTGCTCTGTTTGACATACTCATTTGAATCTTTAGGCTGATCATGGCTTAATTGTTCTAAATTTATTCACTCAAGTGTGATAGCATTGACATTGCAAGGGTAAGCAAAAGATTCTATGTTGTTGAACTGTCTTAGGAATAAGCTTTTGACTGCTCCATAGGACTAATCCCTATATTATTCGGCTTCTTAGTTTATGAGGAGTCCCCCCATATACAATCTTCATCACATTCTCATTGTAGTTACTTTTATTTTATCATTTTGTATACCACTAATCATTTTAATTGTTCTAATGCAGGAAGAAAAGGTGTTAAAGGTGCACAGCCAGGTCCGGTTCTGTCATGGGCCCAAAGAGTTAAAATTGCCGTGGGGGCAGCAAAAGGATTAGAATTCATTCATGAGAAGGCACAAATTCATTGTGACATCAAGTCCAGCAATGTTTTACTTTTTGATGATTGTAGTGTGGCTAAGATTGCTGATTTTGGTTTCTCATCAAATCAACAACTGAAAATGGGAGCTCTACTTATGTCCACTCGCGTACTTGGGACTTTTGGTTATCACTCCCCTGAGTATACACTTTTCTGAGTCTTCAATAGATGCAAAAAGAACTAGTTGTTTGAAATTTGAATTTTATATTGGGCCTGAATTGTTTCATTTTGAATGGTAGATACGCACTGACTGGCCAGCTAAGTTCGAAGAGCGATATTTACAGCTTCGGTATAGTACTCCTGGAACTCTTGACTGGTCGTAAACCAGTTGATCATACACTGCCCAGGGGGCAACAAAGTCTTGTGACATGGGTATGCAACTTTCAAGTAATAATTTCCAGTGCCCAGTTGTCTCCATGTACATAAATATATACAATGACTGATGAACTGGTGAATTGTACAACACTAGGCATCACCCAGGCTCACTGAAGACAGGGTAAAGCAGTGTATTGATGCAAGACTCAATGGAGAATACCCTCCAAAGGCAGCTGCAAAGGTAAATCTAATTGTTTTTATACTAATAGTGTATACTAATTAGTTAGTAGCCGCAACATTTTGTAGCAGAGCTACTACTTTGGCGCAGATCCATTGGATATCTATATACAGTATCATAAAAAATGACCATTTACGTTTACTTGATGATTATGATTAATGGCTTAAAACAGATGGCTGCTGTTGCTGCCTTGTGTGTGCAATATGAAGGTGAATTCCGCCCGAAAATGAGCATCGTTGTTAAAGCTCTGCAGCCTCTGTTGAATACTGCATCTACCCCTCCCGTCCAAGCCCCGAACTCATGAATTCCTTCTCTCATAAGACCTCAGTTATCTGGAAAAATGGTTGAAATTATCTTACACTCATAGGTTGCTGAAGACTTTGTGCCTTCACAATGTAACATTTGGAAACAGGTGAGCTGAAGGATCTTGTTATCAGCCATAGCGACTGATCATAATTTTATGAGAGTAAGTGTAATTTTCAAAACCTCATAGGTGAAAGTGTAATTTCTACTATTATAGATGCATCAATATTCTTTTTAATTTCTTATGAGGTTACCTATATGCCCCCTACAGTAAGTTTGGTTTCTGTACAATTTATATAATTAACATTATTATTATTGTTAATTATTATCATCTTAAATTTTAATGTTGATAATAATTCAGCAGGCAATATGATCTTTAGAAGTTTAAAAGTGGCAACGTTATATCTAAATTGTCACTCACTCTCTCTCTCTCTCTCAAAAAAAAAAAAAAAAGAAGGGAAATTGTCACTATTGATAATTAATAACATATATCAAGTGATAATTTAAATAACAACTATATTTTATATCAGTGAGTTGTCATTATACATGTATTATTAATTGTATGTAATAATAATTTATGAATAATATTCTTTTAATATTAGCAATTTTATATAATTTTTATCATTAATAGAAATATAAAATCATTTAATATAGCTACACTAGAAGAAATATGACTTTTTACTATAATTAATTACTATGAATAAAAGCAAACATGTGCGGATACTAATTAATCACGACTGAGCAATAGTTATAGCGGTTGTTTCTGTAAACAAAGCTAAAATATTTGCTACAACTAAACATTGTGGCTAATTAATATTAAGGTTATAGATAAAATCACAACAAATGTTGATTAATCATGCTCAAAACATAAAATTTTGATTTGATTTTGTGTAATCATGGTAAATAATATAGATTTCTACGATTTTTCGTAATAATTTATAACGTAAGGAATATTTAATACTCTTTTTATAATATCAGAAATTAAAACAAAAAAATTACCATTACTTAATACATATTGATTGATCATTAGATGCCACCAAATTGAAAAGTGATGACATTTTCCATTTACAAATTGTTGGGAGGAAGCTTATAATGGCACTAAATGTTGCGTGTTAAATATTTTAATAGTATATTAATTTTTTAAAAATAAGATAATTAAGCTCTTTTAAAATTCGTCATAATTATAAATTATTTTTAAAAATATTTATAATTATAATAAATTTTAAAAAATCTCGTTGCAATTTATCCTTAAAACTATTGATGCATTTTACAGAAAAAGGGGGGGGGGGGGGATAGATCAATCATGTTAACTGTTTTAAAAATTAGAAAAAAAACCCCAGGCCCAGCAGCATTAGGCATTTGCATAAACATACATAGTAAAATACAAAGTATAAAAGAACAATCTACTTTTTCAGGCAAATCTCATCAAACCCTCATTGCCATTGGTGGACCTTTTCTTTCTCAGACCACGTGCTCCGAATGTTTGTTTACTTCAGTTCAACCCCTTTTCACTTCATTACTGTCTGTCTAATTATATATATATATTTGTCCAAAGATACAGCAGCATCCATCAATTAATATTTGTCACCAACTTTAACCTTTCTAATTATTACCTTTTTCTTGTGTATATATATATATTATGTTCTGTCTGAAGTTGCAATGAAGTTTCTCATATGTATGTATGTATGTATACCTTCAACTAGCACTGTATAACTCAAGGGCAGTCAAACAAGAACTGCTTTAGGCATGTTTAATTTGAAATAACAAATATATATATAGATAGACTCATTTATATATTCATTAATCAAGATTATTAAATTCTATTACATTAATCTATTTACAATATTGATAGATTATTCGCAAGTGGGAATTTTAAATTGCCGAAACCAAATCTTTTGTATTTGTTTTGATCGATATATAATTTCAAATGAGAAAGGATTTTACATCTATTTTGAACAAGAAAATTAAGGTAATATTTTTTTTATTCCCATAAAAATAATGAGAGGATTTGTTTTGATACCACAATTATGACATCCGTTGCTTTTAATCTCGTTAAACTCATAATCACGTATTTTTAGTCTCAAAAGTCACGTACGTAATGGCTTCGGATTAAAAAAGGCGTTGTGATTTTGGGATTAAAAAGTTTCAAAATCATAATTTTTTTTGGACTAAAACGACGTGATTTTGAGTTTTATAGGACTAAAAGCGCCACCTACCATATATAGTTGTGGTACCAAAAAAATCTATCCTTATTTTATGGGACTAAAAAAATATTTTGCCCAAGAAAATTACATCTTCCGTCTAGATGGTATAGTATACTTCTAGTTTAATTGCTTATGGAATTTTCAAAAATTGTTCCTAACTTTAAAAAATTCTCATTTTTAGTTCTCTTTCAATTTTCATTAGAAAATGTACGATAAAAATTATGTGCAAATAACGTAAAACTTTCACTCCATTTAAAAAAATAACGGCCATATGATTTGCACTTAATTTTTTTCATCAACATACTAATGAATTTGGCAAGAAGACTGAAAATGAGTCAGTTTGCAAATGATAAAATCTGTAGTTTGAACTATGTTCTATAAAATATCTTTAGGTTTTAATTTTTCTTATTGAAGCTATTTAAAACCATTTCTTTAATTTAAATTAATTCTTTACTTCAATCAAAATTATTCCATCTGAATATTTTATTTAAATTTTCATTTTTGTTTAATGGTGGGATGCAAGTTAATTAAACAAAGAGATATCAATCAAACTACCATATCAACTAGAAAGCATTGAAAAATGTGTAAAAGTAATTATTTGAAAATTAATATAGCATTAATAATGTTCCATTTACATTAGTTTAATTAACATAAAAATATGTGCCCTCATTGACAAATGTGAGGCCAACCAATTTAAAAATGTACATAATTTGGGCTCACAAGAAGAGTAAAAGAATGGCTGATATAAAACTAAACTAAAGTGTTGTCCAAATGTCAAATCCTCCATTGCCTAATTCTTATATTAATACACATTAATCCCCGCTTTCATTAACCCTTCATCATATGCAGCTCACTAATTTCCTCCTCACAGTTCCCTGAACACTCACTGTGTGTTTATGTGTGTGTTTATTTGCTTACTTCTTTTCTCCAAGAACACATCTTTTCTCTGCATTCAAGGAATGGAAATCCAAAAATGGCTTGCGAATGGTTATGTTAATAACACAGAGATCCTCTCAAAATCTCCATCTGATCTATCATCTTCTGCTACAACCAGTACCAGCCAAGAAACACACAGTGCACGCACACTGTGTGAAGACACAAGTTTCAACAGTCTTGGATCCAGTTCGTGTAATAATTACACTAGTTGTCGGATCCAAACAAATCCCTCTTCTATTTCCCATTTCTGCATTGCCAGCCTAAGAACCCTAACCCCACAGATTAGCTGCCTGGCGGTGCAAAACACCACCCTCTATGCTGCATCCATCAAAGAAATCAATGTCTTTGATCTGACCAGCTTTGAACTCGTGGATGCATTCGGGCCCGGGTTGGGTTTGGTCAAGTCCATCGCATTCAGTGACGGGAAAATCTTCACAGCCCATCAAGACTGCAAGATTAGGGTCTGGAAGCAGGTGATCACATCTTCGAGTAAGCAGAAGCACCAGCTGATCTCGACGCTTCCCACGTTCAAAGATCGTCTGTTTAACTGTATGTTCGCAAAGAACTACGTTCAGGTCAGGCGACACAAGCGGCAACTCTGGATTCAGCACGCTGACGCCGTCTCAGGATTAGCAGTGAACAATGATGCTGGATTAATGTATTCGGTTTCATGGGATAAGAGCTTCAAGATATGGCAAATATCGTCGGACATGCACTGTTTGGAGTCCGTCAGGGCGCATTCCGACGCTGTCAACGCCATTATCGTCAACGCTTTCGATAAAACTATCTACACGGGCTCTGCCGACGGGTACATAAAAGTGTGGAGAAAACCCGACGGCAGAAAAAAGCACCAGTTGCTAACAGCTATAGCTAAACACGAATCCAGCGTCAATGCACTGGCATTGACACGGGATGGATCGGTTCTGTGCTCTGGAGGCGGCGATAAAAAAATTCTCGTGTGGGAGAGAGGGAATGAAAATGATCAAAATCATGATCATATGTTTGTTTCTTGTTGTTTGAAAGGGCATGGAGGCCCGATTTTGTGTCTGGTGCATGTAAATGGTGTGCTGATAAGTGGTTCATCAGATAGAACTGTGAGAATCTGGAAATACGGGAAAGGTTTCGGGGGAAGCTGTTGGGCAGTCCTGGAAGGGCATAGGAAACCTGTCAAGTCCCTGGTGGGAATTCCAGGGGGAGATTTGGATGATAGTTTGAGAGTTTTCAGCGGAAGCCTGGATGGAGAAATCAGGGCCTGGAAAGTCATGATTTCTGATGAAAGTGATTGAGTTTTGTTTTCGGTTTTTAATTTTACTGGATAGTGATGATAATTAGTTCAATATTGCCATGTGCAGACATACTCGCCTCGCTCTGCAGAGGTTTATTAATATATACGAGGAGAGACTACCTTTTCATTCCTGTCAAAACAGCTTCATTTATATATAGTTTTAATTCATATATATATAGTGTTTGACATATCACATTCTTCATAAATTGAGTGAATTACAACAAGTTACTGAGTTTGTCTTAATTATACATATTTTTTATTTGAAAAATTATTAATATCCCGAAATTTTAACGACCGTCTAATAACCAGCCCAATTGTTAATTTTCATTAGGTTTCATCTATTTTTTATGATGAAATGATGAAAAATGTCCTTATGGACTATGAATCACAACTTTACTTATTTTGTCTATAATTTTTCAAAATTTTACATCCACCTCGTCCAATTTATTTTACATTTTTTTAGTTTTTACTTTTTAAGAAAATACAACCAAGACAAAATTGATAATTTTATACCTTCTCCTAAAGACTATAAATTTATTAAGTATCAGGGGTATTTTTAATTTTTCAAATAATAAAAAATATTGTAATTATGTTAAATTTAAGAAAAAATTGGTTGTAAATTAGCCATATAATTTAGTAGTATTTAATTGTTACTTATTGCTTAAAAAAAAAAAAAAATAGAGTGCAGATTTTGTTCAGATATTTGACCAGCGTTTTAATGCCCATTTAACTACTTTTCCATGATCAAAAGAGTTCCTACAACTTTTGTATGATTTTCAAGACACTATATATATATGTAAAATTTTAAGGCACATTTTGTCAAACTTTATGACTAATTCATGTTGGGTGTTAAGTTAAAATTACAATTAATGATTTCAGTTTTTATTATTCAGTACTAATAATGAATTTTACACGTTTATAAGCATAAAAAATTTTGAGTAATTAATTGTCAACACGAACTCTCCTAAGGTTTAATAAAATTACAAATACTACTCGGAAAAAAAGAAAAATACCCATAATCCTCTGATATTTGATATAATTGTGTAACCTTGAATGGTGAAGTGAAAATATCAACTTTAATTTTAGAAAAATATTTGTTATTTTCTTCAAAGAAAAAAAATGTTAAAAATATGGTGTTGTGCAATGTCCTATTTGTCCCTTTGATGTAATTCCAACGAAAGCTAAAATAATAGATCCATTATTAGACTAATGTTAGAATTAAAGGGATATCGGTAATTTTCAAATAACGAGGAAGTAATATTTGTAATTGTATCAAATCTCATAGGAGCTCGATGTTATATATCCTTGTTTATGATTTAACATATATGTATAGCAATACAAATATCCTATATCTTAGCCTAGTGGTTAAGGGTGGCGTTTCATGAACAAGTTTAAGGTCTTGGGTTCATATCCTATCAAACGTATGGGTATTTTGTCTTCTTTTATATGAGTTTCTTATAATTTATTCCATTATTTTTAATTATATTGCGTGTATTAATTAAATTGATGTATTATTTAATTTATTAATATATTAATAAAATTATGTAATTGTCACCTTAAGAAACACAAATAGAAGAAACGATATGTGTAGTAATAATTTAGTGACACATAACAATTATAATTACTAAGAGAATATGTAAGTCCATAATTTAATCAATTTGAAGGCATCTCGTCAAGATTGGTATAGGTAAACATTATATATTGATTGCTTACGAGGAAATTGAATGATTTAATAAATTTTGAGGTCTTTTTTTTTTCGAACCAGATGATATTTCTAGATAAATTCATAAAACTCCTACAAAGTTAAAAAAAAAAAAAAAAAACGAAAAATACCTCGTACAAATGGAATATCGATTGAATCGTAAATACATAAAAAATAAAAATGTATATTTATTTATTTTCTCTCGAACCAGATGACTTTTCAAGACAAATTCATAAAACTCCTACAAAGTTAAAAAATAGAAAATACCTCGAATAATGGGATATCGATCGAATCGTAAACACATAAAGTATATATATATATATATATATATATATATTATATATATTTATTTATTATTTTATTTATTTTCTCTCGAATCAGATGATTTTTTAAGACAAATTCATACGACTTCTAATGTATTTTGCATTGTATTTGAATTTAATATTTCAATAATGTATTTTAAAAAGAGTTAGGCCCGCCATCTATTTATAAGTCAAATCTGTTATTTGGTGAACAAGATAGAAATAAGAACAAATATATTACAATATTTAGTAGAATTTTATTAAAAAATATAGTTTAAAATGAGTATTGTTAGTGGAGAAAACAATATGGAGGTAGCCGTACCTAGAAATAAAAATAAATAGGCTCTATAGTCTTAATTTTGATTGTCGTTGAATTATTAGTACATGCGATGTTGATAGTTATAACAATGACAACTTAAATTAAATATATATTATTCTTAACATCACCTACTAATTATTAGTTATCAATAATCTTATCATAATTGCTAATTTTCTTGAAAATAACCATTATGTAATAGAAATAAATTATGCCACTATTACAATAAACTCCGACCTTAAAAATATATTTTCAAATTTCATAAATCAACATGCCCCAGCATGGAATTTGGCGAGATTGTGCTAAACAAGCATATAGACTACGAAAATATTATGTTTTTATTAAAAATTCACCTACTTTTTACTCATAAGAGAGAAATAAATGAATAAAGTCCATATTTCAAAAAATTAGAGCCATAAAAATATAATTTTCAAGCAACATAGATAAACCAACATGGGTGCGTTGAGGATTGTGCTAAACAAATAGAGTAAAAAAAAGTAGTAGCTTTTGCTGAAAATTCCACTATAGTTTACTCTTCATTGAGAAAACAAATTAATAACGTCTTTTAATTAAAATTTTAGAGGCTTAAAAATATATTTTTCAAACTTCGCAAATCAACATCTAACAAGGAATCTAGCGAGAGTAGTGCTGAACGAGTAGACAATACATTTTTTTTACTAAAAAATCACCTATGTTTTACTCTCCTTAGAGAAAATAAATAAATAAAATTCATAATTCAAAAGTTCAGAGCCATAAAAATATAATTTTCAAACACCACATATCAACATTCCCCCAGCATTGTGGTGTGTAGAGGGCAGTGCTAAAATAAATAGACCAAAAGAATTAAAAAAAATATGCAAATTTCATCTTGTAACTTAGGTGTAGTGATTTTGGTACTATATAAATTAAAATTCGCAATTTAGCCTTGTAATTTTAAAAATTCAACATATTTGATCATTTTTAGCAGGAAAAAACATCTATGATGGGCACATAACCTTTAAAACTAGGATTTTTCGATCAAATAGAATCAAAATTATCAAACTTTTAAATCTATAATATTAAATTACGAAAATCAATTTGTGTAAATTAAAATTGTCACCTCCTAAATTATTGGGAAAGAAAATGCAATTTTTCCAATAAATTAATACCTAACTATAGGGCATGTCTAGTTAAGTTACCGACATAGACTTTTTGGTGGTGGTGTTGATATTTAAATCATAAAACATGTGAAGTTGTCATTTCAACATAGGCCTGCTTCCTAGTACAAATTGAGCTTATATATGGAATGATGAGTCTACTTATAAGCAGCTGAACATAGGATACGTACATTTGTTGCAAGATATGTGGGGATTTACATATGCAATCATGCCCACATGAGACATCGAATGTTTGCGCAGAAAGCGCACAACACCACACATTTTATATAGTAAAATGTTACATCTACCAATCAACAGAGAACAGCAAAAACACCAAAATTAAATTATGTTAATAAACTGTAAGTGCACAAAGTAACATCATGAAAGGGCCCCCTTTTTTTTTTTTATAAAGAATGAAAATATTAATTTATATATGTACGAGATGTGGGTTGCATTATATTTTTGGTCCATAATATTTCACTGCCATGAATTTGATTTCTAATGTTTATTTTATTTTAAAATTTTTGGTTCAATAGTTAAAAAAAAGTGATAAAACTAACGGAATCGAGAGATACGGTTGTGTTCCTCAACATGGCCAAGCCATATAATGCGGGAAGAAGAACAAATTTCATGGCCTGGCCGTGTGGGAGGAACACCGCTGTGAAAATTGAGGTTGGTGTTCGATTTTTTAGAGCAAATTTCAGGAATTTGTGGGAGGAATGAGAAGTGACAAAAAGAGAAGCGAAAGTGAAGATCGGGGAAATAAATTAAAAACGCCCGTGTAATGAAAATATGGTTGGGTTGCATGGTACAACCGTGTTTTCCGGAACATGGTCATGTTCCTCTTTATTGCCTGATGGTGAAAATTTGTTCATCGTGCATTATAGGATTTGGCCGTGTCCTCTTGATTTTGTTAGTTTTAATACTTGTTTGATGGTTGGATCAAAAGTGTAAAAGAAAAAAGAAAGAGTAAGGACCAAAACCGTGGCAACAAAACATTAAAGACCAAAAGTCCATAAATGGCCATATATAAGAACCAAAAGTGTAATTAATCCTACTAAAAATGTTGTACACATGGTTCGATATATGTGGGAGTACTACTATGAGTGCATATTAATCATCATTAAAAAAAAAAAAAAAAAGATGAGTTATTGCGATGAATATTTGGAACAAATTTTTGAAAATTTTTTATTTAATAGAATTTTTGAATAAAGTCAGAAGACAATGAGAAAATCGTACTCACAAATACATAGCAATTTAGGAAAGAAACCCGTCGCAGGTATTTGCAACATCATTCATACCATCAAAAATATTGTTTTTTATTCGAGTCGACTATGCGGGTCAGTAGTTGTCGAGATAAGGTCTCAAATCCACAATGATGTATTAGGGGCTCTAGTCTGAACTTGGTTCTTGAGCTGGACTATAAATTAGGTGCAGGCTTGCAACAAAGATCGTTAGCTAGCTAAGATGGTCCATAGTCGAAATCTTTCGATACTAAAGTCAGAGTTTGCTTTAGATAATGGGGATCATATATAGAGTTAGATAGAACAATAATAAATGTATACCTTTCAAATAAGGTACAATCGGTATTTATAAGGGTTAAATATACTAGACCGCATGAATCCGTGTATCTACTCTCAGCCATTGGAATATTGAGACAGCATCAATGGCCAAAATTTCGAGTTAGCTCATTGATCGGCTTAAGTTAGACCCAACCTAGGTAAAAAAAAAAAAAACAGACTTTTGTCCGATGACGTAATTGTATCTTCTACAAAGGCTAAAATGGTGTTGAGAATTTTTATTAAGTAACCCCTATCAATTTTCAATGTTTTTTTTATTTAATAAACAAATTTTGCAATAAAAAAGTTCCATGTAGACATAATAAATAAGTATGATGAAACTTTATAATAGAATATCCGTCACAAATTTTAAAGTCGACCTTAATTAATTTTCATAGATACTCATGACTCATGAAGTAACATGATTCTCAATGAAATAATGTTCTATCACTATGTTAGTTGCAACAATTTCTCATCGTGTACAAAATATACGCAACAATGCATATATAATTAAATTACAAATATATATAGATATGTATGTGAATTATTAAAAGAAGAGAAATCATCAAATTGTTTGTCAAATTTACTGTGATTTATCAAGTGCAAGCTCAAAAAGGGATCATTTTATTAAAAGGGACCTCACATGATTATAAATTATTTAAAAAATTTAATAGCTAAATAAATATTAACAAAGTAGAATTTCTCTTCTTTGTTTTTTTTGGGGTCCCTTTTTGTCAGCAACTGGGTAGACAAACTGTATATGGGTTCAGATTTGTGTTAAGTGGGGATCAGTCAGTGTTTATGGAATTTTAAATCTTGTTGATTTACAGCTTTATTAATTAATTAATTAAACCTTTATTTTTTTTTTTATTTCTGCACTGCTATGCGTAAGAGCTTACGTAGTCATATGTGAAGCTTCCCTCATCCTTCATGACAAATAAGTTCAAAGTATATTTATTTAATTAAATAGCGATTTTGCAATACATTTTTATTTGCACAATTAAAAATTCTTTAATTGATCAGTTATTCATAATTATATTTTTTTTATTGGATTAAATAAATATAATAAAAATTTAGAATATATATACGTACGTATCAAGTGTACTTCGACCACTCATGTATATTATTGAATCAAGTTAAAATATTTTCTCGTTGATTAGAAGAAATTTCACTCTTGGCTCAACTCACACTAAAAATCTAGATTTTCACTGTGTTAATTTACCATGATTAAAAGTATAAACTTATGATGAATTTTAATTGATCACGATTATGCAACGATTATTAGTAGTTGTTTCTGCAAGTAAGACTAAAATATTGCTACAGCTAACAACTGTAAATATTTTGGCCATAGAAAGAATCAAAGTAATGTTAATTGATCGTGGTCAAAATATAAAATTTTGCGTCGATTTTATTTAGGCTAAATTTCAACAACCTCCCTGAGGTTTGTTATAATTACGAGTACTCCTTGTTGTTTGAAAATTACAAATATCCCCCTGATATTTGATGAAATTATGTAATCCTTGGATGAAGGTATGAAATTATCAACTTTGCCCTTGCTCTATTTTTTTAATTTTTTTAAAAATATTAAAATTTATAAAAAAATCGAACGAGGTGGATGATTTTTTTTAAAATTATAAAAAAGTTATCCACTTAGTCCATAAAAAAAGTTAAAAAAATTTAAAAAAAATAAAATTATAATTTTTAATCCACAAGAGCATTTTGGTCAGTTCACATCAGGGGGGTATTTGCAATTTTTCAAACAACGAGAGGGTATTCATAATTATGCCAAACCTCAGGGAAGGCCGTTGTAATTTACCCTTTTATTTAACATGAGAGATAATATTAATTTAATATAATTTTTAAGGCATAGAGATTTATAATGTTATAGAATAATTATTTTTTCTATAGCTGAACACAACTAAAATTTGCTCAAACTTAGACTATTTAAATCAAGCATAAAATGGAAAAATCAAAATGGGGCTTGAGTAAAACATTGCTCCACTCAATTGTATTTCTTTCCATAAAATAAAGGGTTAAAATACACTTAGCCCCTTCTAAACATTGAAATTGCACTTTTCCTTTTAAAAAAAAATTCATTTGAGCCCCTTTCAAGAATTTTTCACTTACAATTGTACTCGTTTCGTTATAGAAGAAAAATGTTGGCCTTAACAACATATATATATATATATATATATATATATATATATTATATATAATGATTGACAATATTATTAGTTTTAATTCATCAACGACTAGTTTTATCCAGCTATTATAATAATTCGGGAATAATATTTTTATTACTATACACCATTTTGATTTTATGTATATTATATTATCCATTTATAAGTATAATAATATTCCTAGCGTATCTTAAGTTTGTTAATAAATTATATGAAATGCTAAATGAGGGATAAAATTAAAACTTTATGTATTTTCTTTTTTTGTTTTTTGTTCAATCAGCATTTTTCGCTAAACCATAACTTAAGGGGTATAATTGTAAATAAAGAATTCTCAAAAGGGGTGAAAATATAATTTTAACAACTTTTGGGAGGGAAATGTATTTTATATTTTTTGAAGATGTCTAAGTATAATTAACCTTAAAATAACATACGTATGTATTTCAACATTGTATGACACCAGTAAGCAAGTTAGTGTTTAATTATAGAATTCTCCAAAAAAGATAATCTAATATTACTATAGTTTTGGATAAATATATAGGGAAAATTACAACCTTTTCTAATATTTCGTATAATTATGAATATCTCCTCATTATTTGAAAAATTATTAATACCCCCTAATTTTAATAATCATCTAACAATTAGCTCAATCCGTTAAGTTTTCATCTATTTTTTATGGTGAACTAACCAAAATGTCCTTGTGGATTAAGTATTATAATTTATTTATTTTTAATTTTTTTAATGTTTTTGTGAATTAAGTGGATAATTTTTTATTTTTTTTATTTTTTTTTAAAATAAAAATTTAATAAGGGCAAAGTTCTCAATTTCATACCTTCATCCTATGAATACATAATTTCACCAAACATCAAGGGATATTTGTAATTTTTCAAACAATAATAGTGTATTCATAATTTTATCAAATTTTAGGGGAGTTCGTTGTAATTTATCCTAAATATATATCCTACCAAAATAATATTAACTACGAATTGATTGCTCTTAACTAAGCATCACATCTCAAGCATAATCATTGAAGAAAATTAAGGCCAAATCTTGAAAATCTCACACAAATTAATTTAATCATTTGTATTTTGTGAGTAATTTAATTCTTGACCCTTGGTAGTTATAACAAAAACTAATTAATATAAGTACATATAATTTATTAATATTAACATTAATACATGCCAAAACAACAGAGGATAAGATTAAGTACGTTATCATATAACTAATCCACCATTAATCTATGCTTAGTGCAAACCATTCGAATCTTTTACCAAACTAATTCCCATGATTAATCAATCACTTAATTAACAATATACGTAATAGAAATTTGTACCTGTAGTTTTGGCAATACTTGTTGTCTATTGATTTCTCCCAAATATTCGTCTTCGATTAGTGCATTGTATGTAATGCATACTTATCACTATAATACCTTGGGTTTGTATTTGAATTTTTCGTTTTTTTATGCAAGAGCGATGATTTTTTTTTTATTATTATTAATTGGAATAAACTACTATTACAATAGACAACAACTTTTACTATGCACTAGATTAGTTTCTACTATACAACAGACAACATTCCACGCATTTAGTGGAAATTCGAAATCATGAACTCTAAGATCATGGGGCTCAGTTTCACCAACTGAGGTAGGTGTCGTTGGCTGAGTTTGTCTTGGAGTTAATTAGCGGTAATTACACCGCTCTCCTTTCAAGTTTGATGTTATTACATATAGATCTTTGTAGTTTGAAAATTTTCATCTAGTATCCCAGACATTTGTTTACATCTAAGAAATAGATTCATCTGTTAGCAAAATATATGAAATTTGCTGACATCAATTAAAAAAAAAATTGGATAAAAAAGCATATATACCCTCCCGATTGACTTATTACATGCAAAAAAAAAGAAACAAACTACATACCCTCCTACATATTTTCACATGCACATTAAGACATGTGAAATAGGTAAATATTAGCATGTGAAGATATATGAGAGCAGTTTCATCGAACAATATTTGTTTGATATGAAATAAGTTTTTAATAAATCAATTGGTGGTAAATATAAATTTTCATTCAATTTTTTTGCTAATATATATCATCAAATTTCGTGAACTTTACTAACATATGAATCTATTTATTGGATGAAAACAAACGTTAGGAATATTAAATGTAATTTCTCAAATTAATGCATATAATTACACTAAATTTCAAGACATTGCAATTATCAC
Organism: Sesamum angolense; assembly: GCA_034509725.1. Classification (NCBI taxonomy): domain Eukaryota; kingdom Viridiplantae; phylum Streptophyta; class Magnoliopsida; order Lamiales; family Pedaliaceae; genus Sesamum; species Sesamum angolense. Next base: position 4,889,445 of record JACGWL010000009.1, on the reverse strand, counting down.
AATTAATTAATAAGACCAATTAATGACTAATCATCTGCCGCTGATAATTTTTTATCAACTGCCGTTGGAATCTTCTTATAATAAAATGATAATGCATTTTGTATTTTATCTAATATATACATACTATTTATTAAGTAAGATGGGTCAAAATAATGAATTTTGGTCGACAACTATATATATTCTTATATTTTTCTTTGTTAATAATATTCATTCAAGCTGGTTTATAATTGCTTTCACTCCAAAGTTTATGACATACACTAATCTAAATATAAAAATCAGCAAAAAAAATAGAAATCCTTAATGAGAATGATATTGTGCATGATTTCAAAACTGTTAAATTGTGCTTTGTGGATTTCATGTATATGTTTTGTCAGATCTTTCTTGTCCCTTGCTGTTTTGCTGCTAGGATTAAGGTTCAGACAATTATGCAATCGAAGGTATTGGTATCGTAAAGGAATATTTTCGATTCTTGGCAATGGGCTTTTTTTATTTAAAGTTTCTTACAGTTGATCATCTATTGTTATGGTTCATTTAGGAAATTTCTTTGTGGATATAAATATTGCTTTGTGATAAATTTTTCGATTTGTGCGATCTTTTGTAAATTTGATTTTGTGCAATTTTTGTTTAGTGGTTATTGCTTAGTGCATTTTCATTGATTATTGCTAAGTGCTTATATTCAAATAAAAGCTTTATGCTCAAAATATCGATTAATGTTTTTTTGAAATATTCGATATTGTTGGTTATATGCTGTGTGCATAATTTCTTGTGGTTAGTACTGAATTTTTCTACTTGTATAGTGCATTATTTTTTGCTGATTACTTGCTAATTCCTCACCAGGCATGGCCCTTGAGGTTGTTTGGTATCTGGTTGAGTGTTAGTTAAGCTTTTCTTATATCATGTTTTGCACTTGTTGCTAATGTTTTTGTTTTTTGCAAGTACAATCCAAGTGGTTTGGCAATGATGTTTGTCGAATTTGGCTCTTTGAACTGGGTTCTCTTTTGGGTCCTGATCTAAGGGGGAATTTGTTAGGTTTATTGGTCTAGGACCAAATATATTTGGTAGGCCCACCCACTTGGTATGGCTGCCCACTTGCTATCCAGCCCATGTTTGACTCAGTTTTATCTATTACCCACAAGCCTTAATTCTTTTTTCCCTGACTGTTCATTTCCCTCACCAAATTTCTCTCTGGTTCTTTTCTTCTCCCTCTCACCGCCAATTTCTCCATCTCTCTAAGTCTTGGTTTTTGCTCCGCCGCCCCTCTTTCTCCCTTTGCTTTTAATAGCGTCTCCCCTATAATATGCCTCCATGTTTTCTGACTTACCAATTGGTTGGAGAGAACAAGAACCTGTGTGGTTTGTGCCTCGATGGTGGTGACTTGGTGGTCGTGGGTTTGTTTCTCTGGATTTGGCTCCCTGAGCCTATCATCTATGTTTCCGTTATTCTCATTTCTATTTTATCGATTATTTCCTATTATCCTTAGTAGTTTTTGTAACCCCTTTTTTATTGTAATATTGCATTCAGTTTGTTGTTTTTTGGGCTCACTGCTTTGGGGTGCAAATTCCCAACACAAGCAAATTTTAAATTACTAAAAATTGTTTAGACCATTGAGAAATTAAAACCTCTGTGAAAGAGGAAGCGAGAACTTTTTCGGAAAAAAAAAAACCTCAAAGCAGACATCTAAAGAGGCAACAAGTTTTCGGCTAAAAACCAAACTGCAAGCTTGTATAAGCCAAGAGGGCTATCCATGCCGACATTTCAAGCAACATGATTTTATCATAGAAACTGAGAAAAGCAGCTTTGAATATTTGGTAGTGTTGGGCTTGAACTTCCCAAAGGCCCAAACCCAACTCAAAAAGAAACTGGAAAATAATAAATGGGGCAAAAATGCCCCCATGCAGGATCGAACTACAGACCTTCAGTTTACAAGACTGACGCTCTACCACTGAGCTATAGGGGCTCTGTTGACTAATAATTTGAATTACATCAACTGTTCCTTTCTTTGCAAGCAGAGTTTGGTTAAAGAAATCGTTTTCTGGGAATAGCTTGTGTTTGAATGGGATTGTATTTTCTGTTGCAAACTATATTCTATCCCCTGCTCTTCTCCACCCGACAAATACGTGGATATAAAACTTTTTCCTAAATAAAATACATGATGTCGTTTTGTTCTATTAAATGGGGTAGAAGATGAAGTACGATTAGCAACAAAAAATCGAATCCGTGTTTGAATCCATTCTTTCTTTCATGGAAACTTGTTCTTGAAAATGAATTGCAGCCAATGTAAAGGCGTTGAAACTGATGTCTGAAATATATCGTGGCTAGCTTTCATTTGTGATCATGTTCATCGTTGAGCTTCGTATATCAGCTTTGTCGTGTAACTGTAAGACTTTAAGTTCTTCAATGAAAACATTGGAGTGTTCAACACTTTGCAAGAATGTGGTCTTCTCCATCAGGCAATGTGGCTAACTAGCTTATAATGAAATGGACCTCTCATTTAGTATAAGTCACTTGTTTCTGTCTTTCTATGAATGTGATCATTGACGTTGATTGAACAAGAATCTTGCTCCCAAGAACATCACAAAACCAAAAGCAGCTTTGATTAGGAAAACACTGGAAAACAAATTTATTACAATTCACTGAATCACACATATTTAATGCATCTTTCTAACACAAACACACATTCTCATAATTACAAGAATAGCACTTTCTTCAACAGCTAATGCTTTATCTGAGACAGCATACACCTAGCATCCTTGCTGTTAGGCCTTTCTTTGGGATTATCCAGAGTACAAAAGCAGGCAACTTTAAGAACCAAGAGCATCTGCTCCTCATAACCATTCCCCAGCAGCTTGGGATCAATTGCTCGTTTCGGGTCCTCTGAAGTCATCACATTTCTCATCCATTTCACCAAACTCAGCTCATCCGTGTGTTGGAAAAAATCATCTGATGGCAGCTTCCCCATCACCAGAACACCTAGCACCACACCGAAGCTGTATATGTCGCACTTATCCGTGAACTTAAACGTTTGGTAATACTCTGGGGCGATGTATCCAACGGTTCCTGCAACGTTCGACGTTGTAACATGAGTGTTGGCATCAGGCATTGCTTTTGCAAGGCCGAAGTCTGCAATTCTGGCCTCCATATCATCGTCCAGGAGCACATTTGCTGGCTTCAGGTCTCTGTGGATTATGCGGGGGCTATGATTCATGTGTAGATACTCGAGCCCGGAAGCCACTCCTAGAGCAACCTTGTATCTAGCTGGCCAGTCTAATTCTCTTCTACCTTCTTTTACATGTTGGAGATAATCTTGCAGGCTGCCATTCTTCATGTACTCGTACACCAAGTAATGGCAGTCGGGCCGTGGCAGATGGGCTAGCAGGGCAAGCAAATTCCGATGTCTGATCTGACCCACGGTCTGAATTTCCGACCTGATTTGCCGCATTTTCTTGTTCATCATCTTGCTATCTTCTTCTGTGAGCTCATCTGCATCTCTGGGGGGTTGAATTATCTTCTTGATAGCAATTTCTTTCCCATTACTTCCGGGTAAAACAGCTTTGAAAACTTCTCCACATCCACCTCTTCCAATAACATCAAGTGATGCTAACCCATCTTCTCTCTCCAGGAAAGCTAAGTCCTCCGGCTTCTTGATCAGAGGGCTGAAGATTTTAAGGCTGGTATCCTTGCCACGCCCTCTGATTAGAAACAAGAGCAGTTTGGAGAGCATAGAAAACACCATTCCAGAGACAATTCCTGCTAAACCTCCAGCCAAGAATCCAAGAACCCAACCAAGTATTTTCCTTTTATCATTCTTCTTGTGTTTATGACTTGGTACTGCCATTGGGGACGGGGCTGCGGCGCCATTAGAGCCCTGGCTTGAAGCTGGCGGCACGGCGGAAAGGGACTGATTCTTGCCCTGTGTAACTTCAGCAAAAATATAACGTTTTGGGATTCTCTCTTCAGCCAATTCCGAGGATAAATACTGATCTAGATCATTATGCATCAATGGCAACGGACCCGAGCAAACCGTTGCCAGATAAGTTGATGAATCTGAGGTTCCGGAAGGATCTCAAAGACACCGGGACCTTTCCTGCAAACATGTTGTCAGCAAGATTGAGTTTTTCCAGGTTGGGGAAGTATTTCAAGAACTTAAGATTCCCCGTGAACCTGTTTGCCGACAAATCCAGGACCCGGAGACGGATTAAAGACGATAACCCGGATGGAATATTCCCAGAAAATCGATTGTTTCCGAGGTTGAGGACCTCAAGTTTCTGGCAGTCGACGATTTGAGCTGGGATTTGGCCAACGAGCAGGTTGTTTGGCAAGGAGAGTTCTTTCAGCTCGGAGAGTTGACCAATGGCAGGAGAAAGTCTTCCCTTAAGCTGCTGGGATTCAAAGACCAGACGAGTAACTCTCAGAACATAGGAACTGTTCACGATTCGCCGCTCGCAGAATACCCCGGAGGAATCACAAGGATTCCTCTCCGGAGCGCGGCCGAGGCCGAGGCCGAAGCCTTTGTGCACGAGCAAGAGGGCGTCAAAGTCAGAAGAGAGAAGAGATGGCCTCGATTGAACAAGGAAAATCAATGTGAGGAAACAAAAAAGGAAGAAATGGGATTTGGGTGGTGATAGAGCCATTTGTCGGAAGAGTCCTTCGGCGGCAGCCTGTTGCCGCCGCAGGCGGTGGTGGAGGAGGAGGGCGGAAACTGGTGGTTCTTGGAGGATGGAGTTTCGAAATGGTGAGTAGCGAGCTGTTTTTTATTTTAGAACACTGACGTTGACTGTGACAAATCAAGAATTGTAGTAGTAGAAATATTGCGGGGTGCGTGTGGAAAAAGTTGGCAATGGGAGGACAGAAACCTCAAGTTCTTGTTATTGGTTGACTTATGAATTTCCTAATTTGACCCTTGTGTTTTTTTTTATATAAACATAATATATGTATATATATATTTAGTTAATTACACTTAACCTCCTCCAAAAAATATAAATTATATTTTTTTTTGCAAAGAAGTTCAAAAATTACACCTATATGGCTATATTCCCTCTGCATTCATCGTTTACACTTAATCTCCTATTATTATAATTTGGGCAAAAAATAATGACCTTAGTAAAAATTACATAAAATTTTAATTTCATCCCTTATTTAATATTTTGATATAATTGTAATTTTAAATTTTTTATAAAAAAATATTTTTAAAAAGACTTAAATATAATTAACTCTATATTTTATTTTCCTTTTATTACCTCCTTTTATAAAAAAAGATTTTGGACATAATCACTGATATTGTAGCTCATAGTAATATTTTAATTAGTGTTATCAAATATATTTAACATTATATTTTTTTGCGACAAACTTTCAATACTATTCCAAACATAGCCTTGATCTTGTGCATATTTACCAAATTAAATTAAATATATGTCATGTATGAAAGGGGGGAATATGTCACCCCTCAACATCTGGGAAGACTCTGCCGCTCTGCTTCTTAGTCAAACTTACTCATAACTAAATTTTTATTACAAAAATACAAATGAAAGACTGACTTTTTGGAGTTCTATTTAAAGTGTAATGTTGTCAAGAGTTGAAACTCATTAGTATTAAGAATGTGGTCGTTTTCATATACTCATTAGTATTGAGAATGTGGTCGTTTCATATACTCAGTCTTGAAGCTAAGAATTCGTTACACAGTTTTTACCTAAGTAGAAAGATTTATGACTTGGGAATAGTCTTTTTTCTTTGGGCAAAATTTAAATTTATTTGAAACTCATCTCATTTTGTGTTTAAACCCGACGATTCCAGTGTTCAAACTTGACGAGTATAACTCATCTCATTAAAATGTACAAATATTTGAGATGGGATCTGAGATGAATTTTGAGAGGCACCACTCTCTGTCTCGGTTATAATTCTCTGAGAGTGTATTTGGTTTGATGGATCTGAATTTGAAAAAAAAAAATTAGATTAAGGATTTCAAATGACTCATATTCAAAAATAATTTGAAATGCTTCAATATGCTTATTGGGTTTTAACCACACCATAAGGACTAAAGGACTTTCACAAAAATTTTAAGATTAATGGAGAACTAACTTGCAAAATAAAGGTTAGCACTTCGATACTTAAGATGATAATGTTCTTTATTGATAAAATGAAAGGGAAACTTCAAGTGGAGTGAGAATAATGGTTGATGCGTGGAAAAACGCACGGGTCCAATGAATTTGGACAATTATTCAAGGCTTGAGCCGAAGTGAATGCAAATCTTGAATGAAAGACCTGCAAAAAAAAAGTTAGCACTCTGACACCCAAGTTAGTATGGATTTGAGATGAAAAGTGTTAGAACACTTGATAATATGCTTATAAAGAGCATAAAATATAGTTTAGAGAGTGAGAGGGGCGTGAGAGAGGTGTGAAAGGTGTCTTCTTCAGAGTACCCGAGTGTGTGAGGAAGAGTGTTAGATAATGTGGGTGTGTCCTTGGCCTCGAGAGACCAGGGCTGTATTTATAAAGGAATACCATTGTCTGCTAGGGGTCTATCCCTTCTGAGATTCTTGGGAAAGTTGGTTGGGATAGTTGGGATCAGGGATAAGTCGTCCTTATCCATATCAGGGAGTATGAGTCTTTTTTTAGTCCAAGAAGTACTAGCCGCCAAGGAATCCTAGTTGCCAAGGAGCCCTTCCTTGCCTGTTTTGTCATTCTAGGGCTGACGTGATCCGAGATGGCTACTGACACCTGGGTTGATGAGGTGCCACGTGGGAGAGTGGACTGCTGCGTGTGTGGGTCCTTTGGGCCCCTTGTTTTGGTGGGCCTTAATCATGATCGGAGTCGGGGGATGTCCCAGGTGTAGAATCGGAGAATGTCCTAGGTTTAGAGTCCAGGGATGTCCTAGGTCTCCTTTTATCTTCCTGAGTTTCTTGGGAGGTCTGGGCCTATTAATTAAATTATGGACTGGGCCATCCTTGGCCTCCTGAGATTGTTATAGGTGTTGGATGTCTTGGGCCTCCCGGTGGGTATCATGACCCTCCAATTTCTTTCTTCTTTTTGAACCGCTTGGACCTCTTTGGGCCAATTTATCTTCCTGCACATCAATGATGAAATATGATAGTGATGTAATATAATTCATGTGGAGTGCAAGAAGTAAGTTTGAAATAGCTTCAAAATTGAGAAAGAGTAAAAGTTTGAGTGTGAGAGTGGATGTGGTAAGATGTAATCAAAATAGCTGCACAAGGGCCTATTTATCAGTGAACGTGGAGTAGGATCCAAAAAGTAGTTGTGGACAGTCATACTCCATTTGAAAGCTATGCTTGTTGGCTATCCAACAAAAGAATCCATTCATGCTTTGAACTAATATTGATTGAGATATGACTCTTTAACCAAAATTTGTCCAATCTGTCTGAAAATTCGGGTTTAGTTACCTGCTAACTAACAGCTCGATTGCAACTGAATTACTAGGAGTTTTGGGATCTTTTGGTCTTTTACCTCCCCTACTCACTGCTTGGACGGGTCGACTTTCTTAATTTTTGGGCTTTTAAGAAAAATATCTAAAGACGCGTCACAACAAAATATAATTCAAAATTAGAATCGAAAAATTTAAAATTCTTAAAGGTTAAAATTTTTTAAATAAATTCAAAAATTTTATTATTAAAAATTTAGTTCATAATTTTAAATCCTTCAACCAAGTGCAACATAAAAGAAATCAAGAATCTACATGTGTATAGTGAGAGAACCCTAAGCCAATGGAATCGATAAAAGTTGACTGACTTTTCTTAGTAATGTTGCTTTTGCTTTGTAAAATCATCCAATGAATATTATGAATGCATCTATATGGACTAATAATTATAAGAAGACTAATGTTATTAATATATAAAAAAAACATTATGAAGGCATAATATATATAATATATATATATATATATATATATATAGCTCAGAGGGATAGACTAGCCGGTTTATGAATAAGGATTTACCTGGCCCAGGAAAATGAAGAGGACAAGTAGTTCCAACTAGGCCAGCAATTTCTAGTTGACAATGAACAGTGACTTTTATTTCCCAAAACACAACATTAAACATACAATACTTATATATATATATATTACATATATGTATAAGAGATATGATTTGACAATAAACAGTAACTTTTGTTTCTTAAGATACAACATCAAACATACAACAATTATTTTAAATTATTTTAAATCATATCTAAGAACAAATCCTTGTTCCAAACATCTCCAACACATGCTTATTTTAATTTTTCTCTCTTTATTTCCACAAAATACAATAAAATGCTCCAAAAATAAATCCAAATAACACCAATGGTTTACACATTTCTTGTGGATTGGAACCCAAATAATTCATAAGTCCGTTTCAGTCATTCTTACAATAATAATAATACCACAACATACAAATAAGCAATATTGGGGCCTGGGTGAGAACACACCTAACAAAAGGTGGACCTTTAAAGAAGAAGAAGTAAACCTCTCTCTCCTTGACCACATCACATGCTCAACACAAGGAAACTCCCAATGAACCAATGTGAAGTTTTAATTGACTAGTCAAGATTAGATGTCATGATTCATGCCTCCATTTCACAAATAAATAAATTATTCCATACATTATACATATTTATGCTTTAAAAATTATAGTATATAATTTACTATATATGGTCAAATAAAATAAATGCAAAAAACTTAAATTTTAATTACGAACAACGAAAATTCGTCATAATTTTAACTATGATCAGAATATTTGACATAATTTTTTAGCATAATAATTAATGTTTTAATATTACTTGCAGAAATTATGGTTAACAATCGTTGTACAACTGTGAGTAATTTGTATTTTTCTAGTGTCGGCGGCATGTAAACCTTTAGGTGTTTGGGGCAATACAATATGCTTAACTATGAGCAAAGAGGTTTTTGAAGGAAAAATATCATTTTTGCTAAAACCAATATTATAATAATTAATAAGGATATGCACAAAAGTTTACTAGGGTTGATTGCCTCTTTCAAGAATAACTATAATTATATTTATTTATAATTAAGTTTTACAATATTATTGATTAAAATATGTCAAGTTTTTTTTTTTTAGAATAAAGTTAATCATGTTATAAGAGTATGAGCTATTAGAATATTTTTGGGAAATGCAATTTATCCTTGTGATATGATAAATAAGTAAAAAAAATTCTGTAAAAAATAAAATACTAAATTACCCCCTGTATTTTGCAAAAAGAAGCAAATTATCCCATATGTAAACCATTGATAGGGAAGTAATTTGCTTTATTTTTTGAAACACAGGAATAGTTTGATAATTCTTTATTCACAGAGAGGATATGTGATCATTTCACATATCATACGGGTAAATTGCATTTAACCCGAATATTTTTCTAGTAAATTAATTCAAGTTCCTAGGATCCCAACTTTTGCAAGTTACATATATAGATAAATTAATTTATGTCTAACCCGATCCATTAGTGCCCTAATGGGTTGACCCGAACCAGAGTCTGTTAACTGAAGAAATTGGGCCTGACCCAGAACAGGCCCATTAAGATACTAAAAGCCCAATCCAAAAAGTTTACACGTGAGTCGCACGTGAGGAGACAGACGGGAGAGGAGAAGAGAAGAGAGAGCGAGAAATGTTGCTATTTTCACCTATCGCGTGGCTTTGCCGCTATCGTGCGCCCATAAAGTTAAAACTTTTGATCACATCACTCCTCCCCACCTCGCCGTCGCCGCCACTAACACCACCGTCTTAGCGTCGAGCCGCTGCCGCCTCTTTAAGTTTGACCTTCTCTTCACGGGGAACTGTCTGTGTAAACGAATGGAGGTACTCGTACTCACTTCCTCACACACTCGGTTACACAGAATCAATGCGTGTTTTTATTTATGCGCAGAATTGGGAAGAAATGGAAGTGGCTAAAATTTGTTTGGGTTTGAGGATTATTATCAGTATCTTTTAAATAATTCGTACTGGAAACTGAGAACTCAAGACTGAATTTTTTTGGGTGACATCTAATTTTTGGCGTAGAGATGGATTAGTCGGTAATCAATTTCTGATTTTTGTTTGGTTTAGTGCTTCGTTAGTGGTTGTGACTGATGGAAATTGGATGGCGCTAGAACTCGGTACGGATATTTCCACGTGTAGTACGAATTTGATTTTGGCAGTTCTGCTGTAAATGAGCTTGCTTTAGTCGTTTATGTTGGGAAACATGAGAGTGACTATGCCAATTTAATGTGATTTTCACTAGTGCCTTTTGGTAATAGCACAGAGACATGAGTATATTGACTTCAATTATGAGAAAAGAAACTGGGGCTTGTAGGAGAGGCATATTTTTTACACACTCACCAAAAAGAATGGGACCTATGGTTGGACAGTGATTGTCTAGCTCTTGCGCGGATCAGATTGAATTCACCCTGCAGGTTACCCTCATCTTGGTGGGTGGTTTGATGGTTAGTGCTCCTGCAAGCTGCATGAATATGAGCTTGAACAGGAGCAAGCCTCAAATTATGTTTCGGACTAATCTGCGCTGGAGCTCTAGCTTTTGTTAAATGTAACAGAATCATAAAGAAGTGTTTGGTGGGAGTAGGACTGGAAATGGATGTTTGTGTTCAGTAAGAAACTATTTTAGTTTTTCCATAGGGATTAATGGATAGTCATTCAAAGAGTAACTTGAGTTGCTTTTTAAGTTCAATTGTGACTAGATCCAAGAATTCTTTACATTTAATCTGGCATAGTTTATTTTACCCTCTATTTAAAAGTTTGATGTTATGATATGGTTCCCTATTCACGTTAGCTGTTTCATGTGGTGACCTTTGCATTAAATCTTATCCTAACATTGTTTTCATCTATCCCAACAGCAATACTTCAGCGGACATGGTATCAGTAAGAACAAAGAGATGGTGGAGCACTTGCAGAGTTATGGAGTGTTGAAGTCCCAGAAAGTGGCAGAAGTAATGGAAACCATCGACAGGGGTTTGTTTGTACCTGAGGGCACCCCCCCATATGTTGATAGTCCTATGCAGATTGGCTACAATGCTACTATCTCTGCACCTCATATGCATGCTACGTGCCTTGAGTTGTTGGAGAACTACTTGAAACCTGGCATGCATGCTCTGGATGTTGGTTCCGGTAATATATATATTGCTCCATCTGTGTTAAGAAAACATCAACAAGTTCTGCTAAATAGTATGAGTAACAATTACGTTGTTGAATTGGTATGTTATTTCTGTGATATACTATTTTTATGGAAAGTTAGTCTCGTGAGAGACATCCCAATATAGTGCACATGTTCATGTGAGAGATGGTATATCTTATGCTGTGCCATTTGTGAATTCATGGAAATGATAGTCTCGTGAGAGACATCACAATGTAGTTCACATTTTCATGTGAGAGATGGTATATCTTATGCTGTGCCATTTGTGAATTCATGGAAATGATAGTCTCGTGAGAGACATCACAATGTAGTGCACATGTTCATGTGAGAGATGGTATATTTATGCTGTGCCATTTGTGAATTCATGGAAATTATTAGCTTTAGTAATAGAATTTGGCAAAATCACAAAAATAAAAAAAGAAAAGAAAAAGGAATTTGGCTAGAGAACTCAAGATACTGTTATGGGTTTATGTTTGCTGTTGGTAAAATTGCATTAGAAACAATTTTAGCTTCTGTTCTTGTATAAACTTCAGTTTTCAGATCTTGGAAATTCTTCATCTAGGGACGGGCTACTTGACTGCTTGCTTTGCTGTTATGGTTGGACCACAAGGCCGAGCTGTTGGTGTGGAACATATTCCCGAATTGGCTGAATCTTCACTCAGAAATATTGAAAAGAGCGCAGCAGCTCCACTGTTGAAAGAAGGATCCCTCTCGATCCATATTGGTGGTATGTCTTGGATTATCATGTTGCCCTTCTATTTTGATTGTCGTTCAACATTCATTTGATGCAGTTTCTGTATGGGGTTTAGAATAGGAGAGATTCCATTTTATTTGCTGATATGGTTACCACGGTTGTTAGGAGAACAAGTAGCATTAGGTTGATCGATATACCACTTTTGGTAGTCTCATCAAAATCCTCTGGATAAATAATTGGTGAAAGTACTCGAAGCAAAATATGCCATTAGTTGATATAATACTTGAATTAATATTTGGTAACTCAATGCATCAGATTTGCATGAATGTTTACTTATTTCAAGGATCATCATTGGAAATTTTGTTATTTGCATCCTTATAGATGGCAGACAAGGATGGCCGGAGTTTGCTCCTTATGATGCCATTCACGTTGGAGCTGCTCCCAGAAATTCCTCCAGCACTTATCGAACAATTGAAACCTGGTGGCCGATTAGTGATTCCTGTCGGGAACATCTTCCAGGACCTGAAAGTCGTGGACAAGAATGAAGATGGCACACTAAGTGTACGGAGCGAGATTTCTGTTCGATATATTCCGCTAACAAGTCGAGAAGCTCAGCTACGGGGACACTAGGCGTAGGTATTCACTTTGTGCAACCATTGTGGATTTGAATCAAATAAAAGTTTTAACTCTTTGCACTATTTTTTATTTGTACATAAACTGCCAGACTTTCTGCAGCAGGACAGGGTAGAACTGGGGATAATATTTCCAGCATTCTCTTGCTTCCAACAACAAATGATTAAGATTACTCGGGGATGAATCTTGTATATTATGATTGGCTTTCTACATGTACGTTGTTTCTGAATCCCAAACTCTACTTCCTAGAAGCCTTTGATCGTCATTACTAAAGAATCTTCCGCTATTGGTTTAGGGATAATTACAACACCCTTCTAAAGGTTTGGAGTAATTATTTGGTATAAATATTCATAATTTTTTACGATTTGGGAAATTACATGCGATACATATGACGTTTTTTTCATGAAACAAATAAATTCATTAATTAATAAAAATTCATGATATACAGGCAGAAATCAACAAAAAAAATGATTAAAAATTTACATCTATCCTTGATTGATTAGTTACGAATCTATTCCCGTTCAAACAAATATTTGACTACATTAATTACATCTTCACAAGCTGAGGCATATAACAAGATACATCTCTATTTTTATAAGCAAAATTTGATTAAAAAAATTATTTAACCTATAATAAAACAGTTATATATAAAATACTGATTTCACTCAACTTTTTTTATTGACGTTGGCAAATTCTGTATATTTTACCAAAAATGAATTTTTTGTTGGATAAAAACAAAAATCAAAGATACTAAGTTCATTTTCCTAATCACATAATTTATATGCAATTAAAATAAAGTTCAGAAAATGGCAGGGTAATTATTCATTTGGTTTATGTTAGCAAAGTGAAATCATCAAACTGTATAGTGCAGAAAAGATTCATAGAAACAGAGGTGAAGAATGGGCAAGACAAGCAAAATGCAGATTCAAATTTAGAATGAAACACAGCTGTAATAACACAGACCAGCGAAGGCAATCCAACAAAGTTGCTAATATCACCAACTTAAGCAAGAAACCTATACGAATGAAGGTAAAATCAAATTTCTTTGAACACAAACAAAATTTCTTAGCTAGTTGAAGAAGAGAATTGACAAATCTCTCCACAAATAAGCATCAAATACATAGTAAAAAAACGTGTCGGACTTGATCAAATCAAAAACTGCGCCTTGGTCTGTCTTGGGCAACATTTACTCTGATTGCTCTCCCATCCAAAGTCTGCAACAGATCATTATAGACAATTACATTGTGACATTTAGATATCCAACTCTTCAGGGCATATAACATTCATTGCAAAACTCAATGGTAACGGGCAGATTAGTTCTGATCTTTTCATCGGGAATGAAAGTTTACTTTCTTATAGCTTCCGTATCTAAAAGAAAGAGAAAGATACCTGTCCATCAAGATTAGCAATGGCATCATTCATTTCAGACTCAGTCGACATCACTACAAAGCCAAAACCACGTGATCTTCCAGTCTCCCTATCAGAGACTACACGAGCACTCACGACTTTACCATGCTCACTGAAAACCTGCTCAAGACGATCATCATCCACACTCCATGGCAAGTTACCAACATATATTCTGCAAGTAGGTTCGAACACTCGAGGGGCGCGTTCAGGTCTTGATCCTCTTGGAGCAGCTCTATTAACAGTTAAGAGTCTGCCACCCACATCCTGTTCAAAAGGAAAAAATAAGAAAGATCACAAACCTGTCCTGAAAGATTGATCAATATCATGGAAGTTTAGGAATAACACAATCATGTGTGAGATTGCTTCTGAAAATATCATCTCCCAATATATACCTTTCACTGATATAATAGATTCAGTCTATAACAGAGTCTTTTTAACGAGTAGCTATAATGCTGGGCTCTTAGTTCTGAATGTTTGAAATCTAAAGTTAGATAAGCCAATTATAATCTGAACTCGGTTAGCATATTAACCACCAAGACCCCCAGTAAGACTGTTCACTAAACCAATTTATGGAATTGAGTACAAAGGTGATAAATTCTTCCACATATACATGATGCATTATACACGAGACGAGCATGGAAGCGCAGGAGCACCTGCAAGACTTTAGTACTTGACGTTTGCTTTCTCAGTTTGTTCTATAAGGAAGGCGATAAATGGCTTGGCCATCGCCTGATGTGTTGTTCTTTGCTTTTCCAGTTTCCAAAGATTTAAGGGTTTCAAACTCAATACCACAAAGGCTTATCTACCAATCCAACATATATACATCAGAACATACGGCAACCAGGTGCTCCTAGCCATTTATCCAATCATTACTCAAATCGCCATCCATTTCTTTAATCAGCAATTTTCTCAAGTATTACGCAATCATGTACATTGATAGATTACTGTAAGCCAAAGACAAATAACCAACAGTTCCAAAACAAAATATTATCCAGACACCAAAAAAGTAACAACACAACGTTATACAACATAAGAACAACTTTATACAACAATACAATAACAACGGAAACTTACAAAACGATGGAACATTTCCACAGCCTTATCAGCTTCTTCCACAGTACTCATTGTCACAAACCCAAATCCCCGACTCTGATCAGTGTCCCTATTGTAGATAACCTGCAAAGCCACAGCACACCGATAAATCCAAACTCCTAAAATTGGCCAAATAATCAAATCTTTTGTACTCAAAACCATATAAAATCCAATCTTTATAGCACAAAAACCATCAGTTTACCTCAGCAATTTCTACAACACCAGCCTCCTTGAAAAGCCCAGCCAATTGCTCGCTATCCACATCATACGGCAAATTCCCCACATACACTTTTGCCTCCTCAGGTGGCTCCACATACCCATCACTGTCTCCAGCGTCCCCCACAGCCTCCACAACCCCATCGCTCTCCCCTCCTTCAACTTCATTATCCGACGCATCCCATGTGAAATTTCCCTGAAATTCTTGCTCTCCCTCTTCTTGCTCCGCAAAAACAACCGGGTTGTTCTCTTCTTGCTGAGCGGCTACCACGGACACTCTCAAAACGGATTCTTTCTTCTTCAAAGAGAATAAAGCTGGGAATGAACGTGAAGAAGAGTAGGAGCAACAGAGTTGGAATTTGACGGGCTTAAACGGGATTGGAAGATAACGGTGCGAATACGAAGCTTTTGAAGTAGCAAAGAGCGACGGGGTTGAAGTCAGGCAACCATTTGTCGCCATTAACATAGGTTTCAATACAGTTTTAGCAGCAAGAGACATTCTTTTTCAGGATTTCTGAGAAGGGTATACGAATATATAGGTATAGATTGAAGAAAATGGAAGAAGCAATGGGTCTGAGGAATGAGGATAAGGGGGGGAAGGAGAGGAAAGGGAGAGGAGGCAAACTCTGCAAAGCGGCGGATAGAGCAAAGATGAAACGAATTTATGTGGGAAGTTTTATTTGGGTTTCCGATATTTTTATCTTCATCAAAAGGCCCAAAAAACAAAAAAAAGGGGGTATAGCATAATATTAAGTTAGATAATATATTTTTTAAAGGGATAATTAAATCGTCCATCCTGAAATTTGATATAATTACATATAAATTTTTTATAATTTAAAAAATTATATTTAGTACTTTTGAAATTTGCTTTCATTTACCAAATTTGAAGATATTATAACAAAAGGAATCAGATAACAAATTCATATTTACGTTCGAATGACTTATCACCAATTTATTGCAGATCAAATAATTTTTTTATAATCAAATTATATTTATATATCTTCATATATTAATGCATGTGATCAGGTATATCTTTACAGTTATAAGGATAGTTTAGTCACAAAAGATTTTTTTAACCTACAATAAGTAAATCAAGGGTGAATATCGATTTTTACTTAAATTGTTTGTTAATATCAATAAATTCAGTGAATTTTTTATTAATTGAGGGGCATATTTGTTAGATAAACCGAATCTTATGGGTATTAGATATAATTTTTCAAATTATGAATTTACTTAAAATTACACATAGATCTCATATGGTTTGAAAAATTACATCTAGCACCCATGAGTTTGCTTTCGTCTAACAAATAAGCCCCCCTTAAGTTAAAATTCACCGTTATATTTATCATCACCGATATATTTATTCTCAATTGACTTATTACTCACTTATTACAGGTCAAATATTTTTTTTGGTCTAAACTATCCTTATAAGTTATAACGGTGAAAATATACTTCCTCACATGCATTAACGCGTGAAGACGTATGAAGGTAATTTGGTCATAAAAAAGATTTTATCTAACTTGCAATAAATCAATAATAAGTCAATTGTGGATAAATGTAGTTTTTTTTTTTCAATTTCTTTTATTAATATCAGTAAATTTAGTGATATTTTACTAACGAATGAACTTAATTATTAAGACATAAGCAAATTTCAAAGGTGCTAGATGTAATTTTTTGAATCACAAAAGTTTTAGTATTAATTACATCAAATTTCAGAAAAAAGAAGTGTAATTATTTCTAATCTATACTATTTATTTAACAGACGACTCTCATATAATTACCTTTGCTGGCATATAGTGCATGAACTACAATGTCCTTAAATATTGTTATTTGTTTCATAAAATAACAATCACTTTATCTAAGTAGTTGTTTCAATGAATTTTTATTTATACATATTTAAAGTTAATAATAATTGATTTTATCGATTTCAATTAATTATTCATTTTGTCCTTCTTCTCTTTTACTTGATGAAATAAATACAATAAAAAATTAGAATATCTATGCATATGTATTTAGTGTGCTTCAACTAAGAATATGCACATGCATCGAGTGTGCTCCAACTATTGATAATAAACAATCATAATAAGAAATATATAAATATTCATAATTTAATAAAAGATTCATATTAAAATTAAAATACATCTAAGAGTTTGGAAAATTAAAAAAGAAAAAAGAGGAGATCAAACTTTAAATCTAGTTCTCAAAATTAAAATTTAAGAAAAAGAGTAGAGTGAATCACAAATTCCAAAAGTATTATATATCTTATAAATTCTTATTTATGAAATATATTTTACTTCCAATTTTTTGGTTAATGAGTTATGTACATTTATCTATTACTATTATTGCTAATAAAGCTTGATTTAAATTTATATTGAGTATGAGCAGGGGTAACTTGGTCGGAATTAAATTTGAGTTTGTTATAATATTAATTTTGTACAAATATATATAAGAATAAACGAAAATTAATTACATAATATTACAAATTTAATTATTAACCTAAAGAATTAAAAAACACCATTCTCCTATTTCAGGTTTGCCTATATAGTACTATTGTTTCAATTTAGCAATTTAGATTTATTTTATTATCTATACTAAAAAGAAAAATCAAATTCAACAGAACACAAATTTGAATAAATTCAAAAAAAATTAGTAATTCTATTTCTTTAGTGTTTCAAAAAGAATTACAAAAATAATTATCTTGAAAAAGAAAAACAAAATTTCAACTAAACATTTTTTTTTTTTTGTTTTCCTCATGATGATTTCAGCTTTGTGGGATGCTGATCACTTGCATGAATCTGCCTTAATATACAAATTCAATCTCTTTGAAGCTGCTCTCACTTTGAAGGTTTACTGTCAGCAATCCATTCTCAGAACTGTATGTGAAGTCCTCATCTTTCTTGTCTACCTTACAGCACCTTGGTTTTTTGCTTGAAAATGCTCCAAACAAGCCAGATCCTCTTGCTTTGATTCTTATACTATCCCCAAAGGTACAATCCTCGATCGCCCCTCCCGAGTTGTACATTTTGATTAGTCCGATGGGTGCGAAATCGACGTTTTCTTTGAATACCTGCAGAGGATATTGATTAGTATTGTCTCTGTTAGTCAAGAAGAAGAAGGTGGAATGGGGTGGAAGTTTGAGGAGTTTTGCGTACTTTTATTGGGGAGACGGTATATATTTCGCACTGTAATACGCCTAACGACACTTCAATGGTTTTTCTTCGGCACTCTGGAAAGGGATCCTGCAGCAGTATACAGTTTAGAGATTAGAATTTGTGTCAGATAGTTGTGTTTATGTTGGAAAAAGAAGATCTTGTAAGGAATGAAGTAAACCTGTGTTGAATGCATATACGGCACATTCTCCATCCCAAGTTTCTCCAGCAATCTCCTCAAGAAACTCAACATCATGAGGACTGACACGGCCTGAGATAGAAACGGCTGCAGGCTTGGAGTTTTCGTTGCATTCTGGTGCTTGTTTCATCGGCCAAGTTCCAGCACCTTGGCAGTTGAAGACTCCAACTACTCCAGTTAGCTTGTTCAAGTTCCATATCTTGAGTAAGCTGTTGAGAAAGTCGGAAAACGATATAAGTTATCTTTGCTGGTCTAATGTAATGTGTTACACTCGGTTATCAGGATTTTAACGAGAGATTACCTCTTGCCGTCCATGACTGGATCGATGAACAGGCAGTCTCGTGTAGGCCTGCCAGAATATCTAGCCCTCAAGATGGATCCATCAGGCAAAACAAGTTTCCTCAGGATTTTGAAATCATGTTTTCCTGGCTTGTCACTGTTAACATGCAACGAAAGGCAAACTCTTATTGGATGTTTGTTCGAATTAATCTCTGATGATGAGAGTTAAAACATACATGGCTTTTACCTTACGTAGACCGGACAGCCACCCAATGCTCTTGCTGCACCATGGAACTCAGCAGTGTCATGGTTGCTCTACAATGAAGAAAGAAAAACAGGTTAGTATTCAAGCTGCTACTTAGACAAAATTGGTATGAAGATTATATGAGTTTGGCAGAAGAGAAGGGTACTCACATGGAACATATCCCAGTCAGGTACAACGACTTCGCCTAACAGAAGACTGTTGAAAGACACTGATGCAATATGCAATGTCTGGAAAGTCGGCTCGTTTGGCATGAAATCCTCTGATGCTCTAGCAGTAGCTATTCTTTGAACTAAGAACAGATGCAAAACTCAGACACGTTATTTCAAGACTCGAAAAACAAATCATTGAAGGACTAAAAAAAGGTTGCGGTCCAATTGTCGTTTACCTGAAAATGGAGTCTGAATTGTGACACATACAGCAAATCAAGTTATTGTCCACGAAGTTCTTCTCCACAGACTTGTCAAGGGCTTCATGGTACTGTCTTGTAATGGACACTCTTCCTCCATATCCAGCACCCAAGGTTTCTAACAAATTTTGGACATCGACTTTTACTCCATCCACACCGCTGCTGGCAAGATAACCGTGCATATCGTTGTAAAAATCGTATACTTTTTTAGGGTCTATCACTCCAACTCCATACTTCTCCAAGCTGTCCATGGCTATGTCTCTTATATTCCCCAACTTTCCTGGCGACTGCACAGGATAAGCAAGCTTCGGGTTGTATTTTTTGAGGGCTTCAGATGAGGCGAGGACTCCACCCCAGTAACCGGCTAAAGCGTGCCACATGTACACATATCTGCAACATGAGCAAATGCTTGAGGACTTAGAAATCTTGTTGAGTTTATGATTAGAAACTCTAGGCATAGATTCATAGTCAAGAATCTTACTTTAGGCCGTAATTCTCTTTGATGTGATGGATTAACTCCTTGAGATTGGTACTTGAACCGCCTGACTCTGAGACCTTGAATTTGCTGTTTTCCTTGATATCACTTAATCTGGTAGCAAACCTGTGACGACAGAAGCATAACTAGTATTGTCTGAACGAAAAATGTATTTCAACGTTTTAACTTCGTTGTCAAAACCATAGGCTTACTGTGTTCCTTCGATGAGTGGCTCGCCTTCCTTCTGAAACTCATTTGTCGTTTCTTGCCATCCGTCATCTATGATCAGGAACTTAGGAGAAATTCCGCCTTCTTTGAAGCTGCAAAGCACAAGATTTTCACACAATTCAGTAAGGAATCAGATTCTAGCTGTGTTGAACGTGAATGGAACTTCCGGTTCCCACTTGGTTCTTGTTACCATACCTCTCAAGACCCTCCTTGATTCCATTTGGACTAACATCAGTGTAAAAAGCATCCCAAGTGCACCACCCGAACCAGTCTAGATGAGCTGGAGTCTGTCATTTACAGCAGAATTCTTGTCAAATTTCGATGTTCTACCATGTATCTGAAACAAAAAAACACATTTTCTGTGTGTGTCTCTGTGTGAATCTGGGATCAAATTGTTACCTTTTTGCTTTCCAGGTGACTGAATGTACCCTTGTGTTTGGCCAATATCCTGCAGAAGAAAAACATTTCAAGAATCAGAAACTGAGAAATAGAAACACTAGAAATCTTACAATGTCCGAGATCGACATACTTAATTGAATCCTTGAGGAGTTCAAAAGGGTTGTCCCCTGAATTCACAAAAACTCCCTCCATCGCCTGACAAGTCTGGACTTCAGGATCACCTTAAACAACAAACAAAAACACAAACACGGTTACAACGAATTGAAAGAAGTTATGCCTGAATACAGCAGTTGAACTGAGGTCTTCTGAGTTGAAACCAACCACTTTCATAGCAGAACTGGAGCTCATTTGATTTAGTCCCTTGAAGAGTTGTCCTAAACGCTCCGTCCAGCACGGGCAATACGAGCACGTAGAATTTGTTTGTGCTCGTGGGTTCTCCAGGAGTCTCCTCGTCTACTAAATCCAGGGCAGATTCTTCCTCTGCCTCCAACAGAAGCATCTGAGTCTCCAGAGGAATTTCACTAGCCGATTTTCCAACCCGTGGTATCATCCACCAGATCTTGGCTATGAACAGACACATGAACTTGCAGTTTCTGTCAAAATCATGCGGGAGAATGTCAAATTAAGGCAAACAAAAGAGATCCCACATCTAATTACTCTACAGAAACAAAGAAAAATATTCAATTTTCTCACAGGAAATAAGATTAGAACAAGACTGAGAGCTGATTGCGGAGAAACTAACATCTATGGTGAGGCTGCAAGACTTACTCAAGAACTCCAAGACTGAAGACATGGCGAGAACTCGAACTCGTTGAACTGGCTCCTACAAAAGCTGATCCTGAACTTGCAGGCGAAATGACAACGTTTCCTGGAACTCCCGTCAGGACAACCTTGCCACGAACCATGAGGCAGCCATTCTTGATCACCGGCACAGCTGTGATAGTCATTCTCCACTACGTTTTAAGAAGGCTCTTAGAGTTGAACTGCAAGACAGGATTCAATCAAAACAATCCCTTTAAGAAGGATCTAAGCAATAACCAGAAACATCAATGAAGATCAAGACATATAAACAAGAAGCTGCAGCCTTAAGAAGATCATTGAACTGAGAGAACTAAATGAACTGTCATAAAGCCACAATGAGCTTGAGATTACTTTTACTGATGAAAGGGAAATAAATGGTAGCTGAGAATTCAAGAAATGCAGCAAAACTAATATAATTCTCACCTATGCCTTCAAGCTGAAGAAGAAATAAAAAAATGTGAAGTAGCTGAAATCAAAGGTGAGGAACTATGATTCAAGAACTGGGTATTTATAGCTGAATGAGGACAAAAGAGATCCATTACAGAAGACCCTTGAAGAGACAGCAAAGACCATAGTCCAGAAGGAGTGTTTTTTATTCAAATATGATTTAAATGAACTGTAGTAGAGATAATGATAGCATGGGGACAAATCCAAGTAATATTGACATGGAAATGAGTCATCCATTAGTCTGAGTTGTGGTCATTAATGATGCATTATTTTCCCACGTAAAGCTGTCCACAGTTTTGGGAGCCAAGGGAACCTGACCACAGCTTAAGATTGGCCCTGGATTAAGGAATATAAAATTTGTGGGGCTAAAAGTCATGTCAAACCCTTTCATAGGTGGGAGGTTCGGCTTAATCCTACCCGTTCATAAATGAAATTTCAAAATTACAAGTAATTTCGAATATAAATTAGAGTACTACTCCGTTATATATATTCTTTATTCTAAGATAAAAAAATTCTTGCCTATCCGTCTCAATATTTCCTATGAATTTGCCACAAAGATCGTCTCCAAATGGTTAACTCACTCATTCTTTATTTAAATGTTACGAGTTCAAAATTTAATTTATCCATCATTATATGTGATGTATAACGGGCTGACAGTGAAGCTCGATTCAATAAAAACTAAGCTTGACCCTTAACAAGGCTACGATGATCAAATTGAGCAATAATAAGACAACTTTTGATGAAAACAAGTATCTTGTAGCGAGAGTAGTCATAATGAATTTAACTTTGTTTTTTATTCAGGTGGGGAGGAAAAAATCTTGGTGCTACTTTTGTGCAAGTTGTTGAGGATGAGGATTGGAAAATAAACAAGTTAACTCAAGTTGACCAGCCACCAAATTAGAGTTGGTAGGTTTGATCACAGCCCACGCGCAGATCTTATGAATGAACTGAGAAGGCAACTGTTTGTCAAGAAAAACAGCTAAAAGTGAGATCATCTCAGTTGTAAGTAGCCTGTGTTCATACGCATATGCCTAAGCTATGATGAAATCAAATTAATCACGTTAGTTTCTGATCAAATTGGATTCATCTTTTGCAAAAGTACTATATTTTAACACGTGAAAAACTCACTTCAAATTAGTTCATACAATTGGTGACTTTCTCAAATTATCTTTACAAAATAAATTTCCATTTAGTCCCTCACTTTTCATTTTCAATTGCAATTTGGTCCCTCACATGTATTTTTTTTTTTTTTAAAAGTTAGAGTAAATGCATTGGACTTTTTAAAAACAAAATGCAAAATATTTTAAACCAAAAAAAAGTTTTTGATATTATATCTGTATATATATAAAAGAGGGGGAGGATAATTTTGTCAAGCAAAATATTCCAAAATCTATATTCTTACTCCTCTATATAATTATGGGTGAACAACAATTTACCCCATATGATCTTACAAATGAGCAAATAATCCCCTATAAAGTAAATAACAAATGACCCCTATATTTATTAAAACAAAGCAATTCACCTCTCTGTCTAAAGGAGTAAATTGCTTCATTTTAAAAAATATAGGGATGTAAGTTATTGTATTTTAAAAAATTCAAGGAAATAGATTGCTATTTTTCTTTCACAGGGAGATAATTTGCTCATTTATAATATCACAAGGGTGTTGCTTGTATTTTTTCCTATAATTATGTTTAAAAAAGTAAAACAATTATGCCATCTAATGCAAGTAGGTACTATAGGTAAGGGGTTTTACAAGCCATTGTTTAACATTTTAACTCAGGGAAAATAGTATTTTTTATCCCATAAATTAGACCCATTTCACTTTTGATTATTCATTACGGGAAAAAAAATGTTAATCCCTTAGCACTTCTTGTCCTCATCTACTTTTCCGTCTATAATTTAAAGGCGCAGGTCATGTACCTAGCACGTGACCATTATATATTTTTGTTAGAGAGAAAATTGTCATTCTTTCAACAGTAGCATATAAATACTCCATTTGATATATTTGATCCATTTATGGAATACATGATTCTTTGTATTGTTTTTACTTGATTTAAACTTACAGAAATATGGAAAGAGTGAGATTCAATTTTTGTGAGAAAAGAGAGAAATCCCCTATCTTTAATTTTCTTCAAATGCATTGAAAAAAATAAAATGCACTAACTTAAAATGCATTGAAAGCACTAACTTAAAATGCATTGGAAAAAATAAAATTTATTTTAAAAATAAATATCGAGAACTAAAATAAATTTTAATTATTTCAACGCATTAAGATAGGCCACACCGCCACGGCATCACAATTCAACCTGTGAACCTTTTGTATTATAAAGATATCGTTACAATTGACTTTATTTTGTTTCAATAAACAAGTAGGGATCCACGCCAAATCCTAACTTTGTCTGAATACCAGCAATTTTAATAATAATAATAATAAAAGAATTATTTCATTAAAATGTCAATTACTGTTGACTCTTACATGAACATTCATTGCACTAATTCTTGCATGAAACACACTTACAGTACAGAAGTACTACACACTTATTCTTTGGACATGCAACTGACAAAACTAGAATACCAGAAGAAATCAAGAGAACAATAGTAGCATCCGAAGCTAATCGATGGGATGCGGAGTTACGTTTTATTTGTTTTTAGATAAAGCTGTATAACTTGTCTGTATATCAGGTATGTCAATGACCTTCAGAAGACGATCACCAAGAATTATTGATCGCATAAAACTAGAACTAATAGCAGAAGTTAATATCCCTACTTTTGCATTCACCTTCGAGGTTAACTATCAGCAGCCCGTCGTCTGGACGGTATACAAACTCTTCGTTCTTGCCGTCCACTGTACAAGAAATCGGCTTCTTGCTAGAATAGGCGCCAAAACGGCCACAGCCCCGTGCTTGTATTGTTATAGTGCATGCTGAAGATTCAACGTTGGAACTTAGACCTTCGGTTGCACCTCCAGAGTTATACATATCGATCAATCCAATAGGAGCAAAATGCACAGTTTTGTTTATAACCTGTTTATGACGGCGCTTGTGAGAATGAAATACGATACAGCAAGATTCAGTTGATAATGTAGCTTGTAAACTTACCCTTATTGGCGAGACTGTAAATATTTCACATTCAAGAGTGGCTAAAGTCACTTTGACGTTTTCTTCTTTCGACAGTCGAGAAAGGGATCCTATACCATAATAATGTCAATAAATATTACCAAATTAATGAACATTGGAGTTGTCATTAGATGAATCAAAATTAAGAAAATATGGTTACCATTATGGAAGGCATAGACAGCACTGTCTCCACTCCAAGTTTCATGGGCAACTTCATCGAGAAAATCAACGTCTTGAGGACTCACATGGCCTGATAAGACGAGAGAGTCAGCGGATGAACTAGGGTTGCGTTCGGGTCCATCTCTTAACGGCCAATTTCCAGCTCCTTGGCAGTTGAAAACACCAACCACTCCGGAAAACTTATTCAAGTTCCAAATTTTCAACAAGCTGCACAAGTTAATGCAGTTAGCCTATAGATTCTAATACAAACTTGGATTCAATCAATATCCAAGAAGTTCTATCGTTTCACCTTTTCCGATCCATTACTGTGTCTACAAACAAGCAATCGCGTGTAGGTCGCCCGGCATATTTAGCTCTTAGTACCGAGCCGTCAGGCAATACCAACTTCTTCAGAACTTTGAAATCATGCATGCCTGGCTTGTCACTTCAGGATTAGAACAAAATAGATAAATTTGTGAGAGAAAGAAGTACATGATAGTGAAAGTTTTCAGGATCAGATCAAAACCGCTCCAATGCATTTACTAGTAAAGCTCACCTCACATACACCGCACATCCACCCAATGCTCTTGCAGCACCATGGAATTCGGCTGTGTAATGATGGCTCTGAAATAGGATGGAAAGGCAAACATTACAAAGATATGAAAACTCGAAGTATGTCGACAATAGATGCAGAAATATAGAAATTGCCTTATGTGCTAATGCATTATGTTGGTCGTTGAATATGTATAGCCATCGATAGGTTTAGGAAATGTGGTTCATGAAAGTTAAAGAATGGCATAGACAAACTTGCTGCAATTTTTGGCTGAACGACTTCCAAAAATATACCTGGAACATGTCCCAATCTGGAACCACAATCTCCCCCAGGAGAAGGCTGTTGAAGGCCACAGAAGCCACATGTAATGTCTGAAACGTAGGTTCCCGCGGCATGAAGTCTTCTGATGCTCTCGCAGTGGCACTTCTCCTTGAACTGGCAATTAGTCATCAGTCAGAAACTACCTCAAAGTACATAAAATTAGCTCACAGAAATTTCCAAAGCGTTCTCGAACCTGTAGATGGAATCAGTGTTATGACTCATACAGCATATCAGGTTATTCTCTTTGAAATTTCTGGCAACTGACTCCTCCAGTGCTTCTTGATATTTTCTGGTCAGGGAGACTCGCCCACCATGGCCTCCACCTAGTGTCTCTATGAGATTCTGGACATCTACTTTTATTCCATCAACACCGCTGCTTGAAAGGTAGCTATGTAGATCATTATAGAAGTCGTAAACTTTCTCGGATCTATCAGCCCGACACCATATTTTTCTAAACTGTCCATAGCTATATCTCGAAGATTTCCAACATTGCCCGGAGACTGCACCGGATATGTTATCTCGGGGTTGTAGTTCTTCATTTTTTCAGATGACGGAAGGATCCCTCCCCAGTAACCAACCAATGCATGCCACACATACACAAATCTATACCATACAGTGGCTCGAAATTAGCAGTCAAACCATAACATAACTGATTGTTAATCTTCGAGTAAGCAAAATCAAGCATACTTTACACCATATTTTTCTTTGATGAACTTGACAAGGTCATGCAGATCATGGCATGAAAGTTCTGCACCTGAGCCCATGAACTTGGAGCTTTCCCTCAGATCAACCAATCTACTGGCGAATCTGCAAATCAATGAATTATACGACCAAGTTAAGAAATTTAATGCTACCATAAGGGGCTGTAATGCCATAACGAGATCAACTCACTGTGATCCTTCAACGAAAGGTTCTCCGTCCTTCTGGAACTCATTAAATGTATCTTGCCATCCATCATCAATAATCAAAAACTTGGGCGGGCATCCTCCTTCAAGAAAACTGTTCGGAAGATAACAATTTAGTATTATTTCAAGTATTAGAACAGCCAAGCCATGACTTTTGAAAGCAACTAATCCTATCTCATCATACCTTTCAAGACCTTCTTTAATGCCCTGTGGATTGACATCTTTATAGAAAGCATCCCAAGTACACCAGCCGAACCAATCTAAATGCGTAGGTTTCTGTCAATTAAAGAACATCAGATTAAAACAGGGTCCCAAATTATAGGAATCACTAATACGAAAGAATTCATTTTATTGATACCTTTTGTGGTTGATATGAGCAAAAGTCCGTTTTTGCTTTTCAAGTATCCTGTGCAGGAAATTACGTCAGATGCTAACCAAACAGTAAATAGAAACAATCACACCAAATGCTGAAGAAAAAGATTGGATTTCATACTCGAAGGACTCCTTTATGAGTTCAAAAGGGTTATCCCCTGAATTTATGAAGACTGCTTCCGATACCTGAGTGGTTTGGACGTGAGCATCTCCTGAAAAGCAAACATGTCAATAAATCACCATGCACTGTGAAACATCAAATACTATTAGGTTGCAAGATATGAGGTCGGTTTTTGTTAGGAAATTGCATGATAGATTGTAAGTTATCTTACCACTTTCGACGCAGAACTCGAGCTCATTTGCCATAGTACCTTGCAGTGTTGCCCTAAATTGTCCTTCCAAATACAGGCAATAACAAGACGTAAAATGTGTTATTGGCAGATTGACCTGATGAAATATCATCACAGACTGCAGACTTTTCCCTCACTTCCAAGAGCAACAATTGCGTTTCAAGGGAATATCGCTTCCTGAACTTCCAAACCGGGGTATCATCCACCAATTTTGTGTCTGAAGAGACACAAATTTGCTTTCTCTGCAATATTCACAAGGGATCAGCAAAAAACTAATTACCACCATTTGACCAACCAAAACATGGCCAGCTGAACAAAATACTCATGAAATCTGAATTCTAGACAAGAAACTCCTGAAAATAGATAGTCTAAAGTTACCAAATGTGCAACCCATAGTAATACTTGTCTTCCGGATTCGATAAGACTTGAAGGAATTTCACATTGCAGATACAATTCTACTAACTCCATCAAATAAATCAACATAGCATCTTCTGGCTAGCTAAACAAGAAAAGAAAAAGTCTGAACTCTTACAAATGATGTCAAAGGCACACATATGATCCAAGAACCTCAAAAGACTAACTCATTGAATTTCTGACAGACAATTCTAAATTCAGTGATGAACTGCATTGAGACATAATTTCATGGAAAATATTCTAACTTTAGAGCAAAAATTCAAAATATTCCATTTCATATCAGTAATTACACAAACAAAACCCGAAAAGCATCCACAGAGAGAACTTACTCAAGAACCCCAAGACCAAAAACATGTCTGGAACTGGGAATACTCGAGCTGGCACCAAGAAACGCAGCAGAGGGAGAAGAAGACGAAGATAACCCATCAAACACCGGGTAAACTGCGACGTTGAGGGACACCCGTCAACACCACCTTCCCATTGGCCATCAGAGAACCGTCTTTGATGCATGGCGCCGCTGCCACCGTCATTTTCGCCCCGCTCTTCAGTGGATCAGTCGCAGTCCCAGAAAAATTCTTCGCAAAGACGCTACCTTTACTACTACTACTACTACTACTTGTACAATTCTTGAGATTGTGAGGAACTCTGGTACAATAAGACGAAATTTTACGGATGTTTAAGCAAATGGGTTCTCTACGAGGATTAATGGGTCTGAAATCAAAGTGGATAGAGTGAAGGAACAGCGGTACGAGGAGAGTAGGGGGGGTTTCGTGATTGCCTCAGAAAACGCTTGAAGAAGTTTCTAGCTTTGCTGCTGTTATATATAGAAGAGTTGAATGCCATTGGTAGAAAAATCAGAAATATTTGTAAAAACAGTTGAGGAGACAGCCAGATAGATGATGCTAATTTTCACCCGACGGAAGGAGAATCAATTGACTTTGTAAGAAAATGACGAATTTTCCACTAAAATCATTTTTTTTTAATTAATAGAATTTGCAATTTGATTATTGTCTCATTACGCGAGTTACTATCTATTTTAATTTTGTAGAAACCTCACGAGCTTTTCAATTTTAGAATTTAGGGATAATTACACTCTCCTCTCTTTAGGTTTGATGTAATTACACGTAACTCAATGCTTTGGGAAATTATATCTAGCATCTTTGAAATTTGTTTATGTTTAACAAATAAATTCATTCGTTAATCAAAATTCACCGAATTTGCGGATATTAACCAAAAAAAATATATATGTTTACCCCAATTGACTTATTACTGATTTATTGCAAGTTAATAAATATTTTTATGATTAAATTATCCTCATACATCTTCACACATTTATGAATGCAATGAGGTATATCTTTACCGTTATAAGGAAGTTTAGACAAAAAAAATTATTTGACCTATAACAGTAATAAGTCAATTGAGGGTAAATGTCAATTTTTATTCTATTTTTTTGTTAATATCAGCAAATTTGGTGAATTTGGCTAACGCGGGGACTTATTTGTTAGACGGAAGCAAACATCATGAGTGCTAGATATAATTTCTCAAACTACAGGGGTCTACATGTAATTACATTAAATTTCAGAGGAGGGAGTGTAATTATCCATAGAATTTATTTATAAGTCAATTAAACTTCTCGTGACTCGAGTTTCCCACACACATCGTGAAATTACGAGACTTGCGACTCGATCAGTATCCTGTTGAGCAAGTTATCGCCCGCTCTATCTTCATAAAAATCTCATGAGCTTATCCTAGAAAAACCCCTTGTTAGAGATAGGATCATAGGAGACCTTAAAATTTGCTTACTCAAACTTCTAATTTGCAATTAATGTGAGACTTTTACATGCGTCACTAAATATTCGAACAAATCTTGTTATATAAAACATTTTTTATGGTTTTTCTTAATTTGATAATTATGTTATGTGGAATATTTAAAAAATATATATTACAAAAAGATATTGTCATAGATTATTTTTAAAAAAAAAATTGGTAATCTAAGCTTAAGTATAAAAAATCGAACAATGTTGTTGAGGGTCGGCATATAACACATATAAATATTATAAGTGTTGAATGATTCGTAATAATAGTTTTTCAAAATGGTCAAATCAATTTTAAATTAAAAAATTCAAAATTCTTGAATAATTACTTTTTACACGTAATTCCTTATTCTCATGTAGTTATCTTTTTATTCTCCACGAGTCTATATTAATTATGACTTTTGTTGTTATCTAACACGTTTTTTTCTTGTTTCTTTTTTAGTTTTTTTTAACTCGATTATTATCTTTATGGAATATTTAAAAAATGAATATTATTGAAAAAAAATTAAATAAATCGAGTATAAGTATAATCATTCCTGTCGATTTCAATATCTAACAGAGACTATTACAATAATTAAATTTTGCTCAATAACACCTATTATTACAGTAGACAACAACTCTTATTATGCAGTAGACAAACTCCTTATTATACAATAAATAATATTTAACGCACCTGACGAATTTCAAACATATGACCTATAATAATGAAAACACCTGTTTTGACATTTTACTAATGATAAAGCCTCGAGTAGCTCCAAAGGATGAGTATCTTACTTCTTTCGGAATGATTTTCCGAAAATAATTCCTCAATACTCACACAAATTTATTAGTATGAATTTTATACATTGAAGTCATTATCCCATGATTGATAATCGATCTATCAATAAATACAATTTGATCGCAACTTTTAAAATTTTTATCGAGATCATGATTAAAATATTTTTGAAGATCAAGTCGAGATCAATTCAACCAAGATCACGTTTAAGTTTAGGGATAATTACACTCCCTTTCCTCGAGGTTTGGTATAATTATATTTAGATTCCTTATGATTTAGGAAACTACATTTAGTACCCATGAAGTTTACTACCATCTAACAAATAAGTCCATTCATTAGTCTAAATTCACTAAATTTGATAATATTAATAAAAAAAATCTGAATAAAAATCGATATTTGCCCACGAAAACTGAATGAAAACTTATATTTACCCACAATTGATTGATTACTAACTTATTGCAGGTTAAACAATTTTTTTCGAATTAAATTACCCTTATAATGGTGAGGATAGACCTTCTCACATGCATTAACGCATTAAGATGCACGTATGAGGATAATTTGAAAAGATTTATTGACATGCAAGAAGTCAGTAATAAGTCAATTTGATGTTCATATAGAATTTTTTTCAGACTTTTTATTAATATCACCAACTTCGATGAATTTTGACAAACGAAAAACTTATTTGTTAAACGAAAATAATAAAAAATATTAAATATAATTTCTCAAATTATAAAAGATGTATATAATTCACTTTGGTTTTAGAATATAACAAAATCAAAGAAGAATCTGATACAACTTTAAGGGTTCAACATATCAAATAAAAAAAACCAAAGAAGAATCACGTGACTTTGATACTCTTATTAAATTATTAAAAATAATTAAGCAGAGGGAGGAAACTGTATTTTTGTATTAATGTTCATAAAGGGTTGTGTGGTTGGGAGAATTTAGAGTGCAATTATGGATAGTTCTGGACACTTTAGAAACTGACTTTATTTGGGATAAAGTTTTGAAATAGTGAATGGTTTTCTGACATGGAAATGATTAGGACAAAGACTTCATATCTTTGACTTTGTATTTTCTGATTTTGACTTTAAACACTGTTTATTGTTTAGTGCTTTTCATGTTTCAACAAAATCAATGTTACTTTTCATTTTTTTTTTTAAAATACAATCGACTTTTCTGAATTTATTATTATTTAAAAAATTATAAATATTTTTTAAAAGTAACGATTATATAATAAATATTCAAACACGACAATCCAATATGAGGGATTTTGTTAGACCATTGTTAATTTTAGGTGTATATTATTAATTTTTAAATAATGAAAAAATATTTATACTTTTAGAAGAATTCATTGTAATTTATTCATTTTTTGAAATCACTCTTTTCTTAAAAATTCCTTTTTTTTTTTTTTTTGTGTGTGTGGCTAGTAATTGTCCAAAATGTAGGGTTTATTATTTATGTATGTTGAAAATGAAAAATAGACTTTTATTTTTTCAAAAAGATCTATGGTCTAGAAGTTACTACCATGATTATTCTGGTTATAGGTCTAACTCAAATTTATAAAGTATTTGTCTGTGTTTATAATTTTTTTTTAAACATCTTACAATATACTTTAGAATCTATAAAGAATTGTGAAGTATTTTATGAATTTGTTAAAAAGTAAGTTTATAAAATTCAAAAGTAGTATATGTATAAGTTTCTTCCAAAAAAAAATATATTTTTTTAAAAAAATAATTTATTTTTAATAATTTAACCACATTAATACAAAATCATTATATGTAAGATCTTATAAGCTAAAGTATTTTATTTTATCAACATCTTTTAAAATTTATATGAACTTATAATAATTTTAAGTAAATTCAGTCAAACACCATCCAAAACATATATACTTTATCCAAGTTTTTTGTTCTATCAAGTCTAAAATTAATTTTATTCATTATCTGAAATATCTTATCATTTAATTTTCATATAATTCTAATATAACTAGAATTTAGATTAAAAGATTATTTACAATTACGTAAGAAAAAAATAATTAGATCACAACAATCAACAACACCAACAAATCCATAATTATCATATGGACTAAGTATTCCAAACTTAGTATAAACTCGTTTTGCCAACATACGGAGGTATATAGTACTAAAGCTACAAGTTTACAATAACTACGACGGCCACAACGACAACAACAAAATGACGGCGACAGCAACACGCCGGCCAAAACAACGACAAATATAGGTGAAGCAACAAAAAGAACATCCAATGCGTATTGAACAGGAGTACCAAGAAGCTACCGGAGCAAATACCAGTGAGCATCATATTACAAAACTGCAAATAGGTGTACATTATCGAGACATATTTTGTATGCGGATCAGTTATAAACAAAGAAGGGAAAACTTAATCTAGCGCTACTAAGACTTATCTCCAAGCTGGTGGAGCTCCAAAAAGATGTGCATCTGTGAGCGAGCATCATGAAGAAATCTCGCTACTAAGACTTATCTCCACGCTCGTGGAGCTCCAAAAAGATGTGCATCTGTGAGCGAGCATCATGAAGAAATATCTTTACCGAAGAGTTGGGCTATTCCCACGCTAGGGTCATTTTGCTTAACAATTGACTCGCCAACCAGTACCTGTTGAAGCCAGACGAAAATGCATGAGCTCATAGATGTGCTGCTTTTTTTCTAGTTTTCTATTTCAGGATAGTTGCAGAAACCTGCATTTTTGGTCTAAATATTGATTGACATTTTCAAGATATGGATGTCAGTGTTGGAGGTGTGTATGTAGTTTCAGAAACCTTAGAGAGTCGCCCTCAAGAATGGCTGTTACTGTCAGGGGAGATGGATATAAATGCAGAAGAACCTCAAGAGTCGCCTTTCGACATAAGAGAGAGATACAATTTCAGAAGTGTCCGAGGGTCTATCTGTATTTAGTTTTAAACTGGGGTGGTTTAACTTTATGCTGAGATCATGAATAAATGAAGAATGGGATTTCCCGAAGACGACATTCAGAACCAGAGGCATAAATATATAGATCATTACTGCTTACCGCTTTAACACCAGCTTCTTGCACATATGCAATATCAGCAGGAGTAAAGAGTCCAGACTCCCCAACAACCTGAAGAATTTTTATGAAGAGGGAAATAGTTTGTCGGAGAGTCATACAATGGGGAAGGGAGAAGAACAGACATAATTAACCATGTTTGTTTACAAGGGTACTTACGGTAATGCCTTTTTGACGTATCCTCTCCCCACGCTCACCTTCGAGAAGCTTTTTGGTGTTGGCAATATCGACCTTAAATGTTCCTGAAGCAGGGAGAAGGTTAACTGTCTTAGCAAGTTTAACAATAATTTGAACATATAAAACTGATGTTCGAGTTAAAACTTGTTAAATTAAATGGTCAAACTTCTTTCTAATCACCCCCTAATATTGCAATCCATAAAGAATTCAAAGCCAAATCACGAGAGTGAAACTATTTAGAAAGCAGAATTTGATACTTTGGACGATAATGGTACATGCATTTGCCAAAGTGTGCCTTATTCTTGTTCTATCTTTTTTTCACCTCAAATTAAATTTCAACGTGTTATTGGTACATTGGTAGTACAAGGCTACTTGTTTAGGAATTTTGGCATTTAAAGTATGTACCGTATCCAACTCGGTCCATTCTTAAGACTACATGAAAATGCCAAACAATTATAAGCAATTGCACATAGGTCTGTAACCATGTGATTAGCACACTTTAAGCTTCGAAGATACAAGTTAAGCATAGGTAAATCTAAGCAAACGGATGCCAGGCAAAGCTATACAGAGTTTCAGAAATAAGCATGAAGTCTACTCCTTGAAGCAAGGAAAATACCTAGGTCCCTATTATTGATGCCAACAAGTTCAATCCCATCAATCTCGAGGACACGGTCCATTTCTCTCTCATCATGTACCTAGAAGGTGTGATATCATAACATGGAGAAGAGATTAAGCATTTAGATAAGGATGATACTACAATCAGGAAATAAAATACCAACCTATGCATACAAAAACATTACATGACATCTCAACAAGCTAACAACAACAACAGCAATAGTCTAACCTCAACCAGTGCCGTTAACCCCAGCAATTTGCAAATCTTAGTCATGTACTTGATGTCCAGATCAGGTAAAACAGCAGCAATTAATAGAATTGCATCTGCACCATTTACTCGAGCATAGTAGATTTGCCATGCATCTATCACGAATTCTTTACACAAGAGAGGACACTGAGTTTCAAGTTTGCAGAAGTCAGTAAAAAAATAGGAACAGAAGTATCAAGCTACATATTCAGAACTATTAAGAAAAATTGTGAAAGAGAGCGTACCTTTACCCCAGACCTCCTTATGGCCTCTAGATTTTCAAAGCCTCCCTTATTTGTCCGCCAGGAAACATGAATAAAAAACATTCAGATAAGCATACTGAGAAAGGATGAAGCAAAGTTGAGACGATCAGAAAGTTGCCTCTTACCTGAAAATACTTCTCATCAGTCAGAACACTAAGGCAAGCTGCTCCACCTTTCTCATAAGCTTTAGCAATCTGAACCTGTCATGGAAACCATCCAAAAGACTCATGCTTTGCAACATATTCAACAATCTTCTTAGGAACTGGACAGAGAGTCAACAAAGGTTCAAATAACGTTCTTCGATGTTTTCCAGGATTAGGAAAAGAAAAAATTGGAAGCTAGCTAGCAAACGCCAGGTAAAGCAGATACAAAGGATCTCCACAGTCAGGAATCCCCAGGCATGATCTCATGTATCCTTACTTCTTTTCGATATCTAATTATCTTCTCTTGTACATTTTCTATGTTCTTGTCAACGCGTAAAAGACCATATGATGACAAGCCAATCTTTTAGACTTGGAGAATAGTATAATAGCATGACATTCCACATACCTTATTTAACAAAAATTTCAAACTACTTACATGAGTTATTGCTTGGCTCATAATAGCACAAAATTATAGATGTCCGGGAAAGGTTAATAACCTTATCACAACTAGATATTTCCTGGATCCTACAACAAGGAAAATGGCATACACCATTAAAAGGCTATATAATAGCAAACTTACAGGATCAAAATCTTCTCTGAGGACCCCTCTACTTGGAGAAGCCTTTTTCACTTCAGCAATTAAACCAGGGAAACCAGTCCGTGAATTTGCCTCTTTAAGAGCTCCAATAAAATCTCGAACTGGCAGAGCATTATCAAGCAGTTTTTTCAACATCCCCAGTGGTTTCTTCTCTTTCATCTACCATCCAAAACCAAATCAACCACATATCACAACTCATGAATAAGAAAGTACAAGAAAATAAGCTCATTAAGCAAATCAAGAGTACCTGCGAGACTTCCACGTCCTTATGCCATACAATTTCTTCAAGAATATTGCGTGGAGTGTTGCCTTCATTCTGCAAACGAAATTCAAAGGGACCAACATAGTGAAGAGGTGGTCCAGTTGGTGGCCGCCTCCTAATCTTTATACCTTGACTTGCCGCCACTTCATCCTGGAACATCCCAACTTCCCACTCTTTAACCTTTAGAGCATCACCCTCAGAAGTTTTAGTTTCAGACACCGTAGCTGACCCATCCTTCAATTCAAACTAAGATGATAAGAAATAAACATTTAAGTTAACTTAATCTAGCCGCAGCCACTACTTTGACTTCTTTTATGCAATTATGAACTCCACGGAACTTTATCAATTCCAACGCAACTTATCCTTTTGGAGCTAATGTTAGTCAACGTATTTTTTCATAGATCTCAATGCTCTGAACTTGCTCTCATGCTTGTAAAATTTATTGTTGCCCTGATCTTTTCATCTAATAAGCACATTATCATACTCGGTGACCAAATAACTTTAAGAAGTTACAATATTTTCTTTGTTTACTCAGTTCAGAAAACAAAGAATAAGAACATGAGGTTTCACCACCTATAATGTCTCGCATATTCAGCTGCTTCCTGCTTATTAAAAATTTATTCATACCACGAATTTAAGCCCTCAAAAACACAAGCATCCAAACTATTTATCACATTCCGCATTAGTGTCAGCCAATTAGTGCCACCACTTAGACGTCATTCACACCCAACCAACATGAACACAACCCCATTTAACAAAACCCCATAAAAAAGATTGCAACTTTCAGCAATCTAAACTCCAAAAACACGTAATTAAAAAAAATCCACCAAAAAATGAGCGTACTCCACATAATTATTATAAAAAAGTAGCAATTAAACATGTTAAAAAACATATAGCAGAGTCACGGCACAAACTTACCTGTTGAGATTTAATAGCGGGTAATGATAATTGCTTGAAGGGCGAGTGAATCAGCACGTGGGTCTGCGGCATAACCCTGAAAAAAGCGGATTTTGGGGGTATGGGATTGAGGGATTGCTGAAAAGAAAATCTTTGTGCTGCAATCTTGGCAGGGGATGATGCTCTTAACGACATCGCGTTCATGCATTCCATGAAGATATATATGTATGTATAGGTCGTATCTATACGTTAGTATATTGCGCAGAGACCTGAAGAGAAATTAACTTGAGTTCAGTCCCTCGTTTTTGTATGGGTGGCGAGATGGGGAACACCAGTCGGATTGAGGATTTGGAAAAATTGACTGCTGAGAACAAGGGGTTTTCTACAATTCCCTCCTTTTCGAACTATAGTCGGGTTCCAGTGTCTCGAAAAGTCGCGTTTGGGGAAATAGTTTTGACTTTTGAGAATGAGAAAGAAAAAGCCAAAGAAAGAGGATAAGAATAAGATTGTCATTACAAAATGGAAAGGGTAAAATCCATATTACCTCCACGTTATACCTTAAATATTTAAATAAAATTTTGTGATAAAAAAAATGATATAACTCTCTATAAAATTTAAAAATATGCATACTACCCCCTATAAAATTTTATGCGTCCAAAATTGCGATTAAATATGTATATCTTGCCCCTAAATTATCAAACTACCCCTATATTTAATTTATACATATTTTAAAAACATAATATAAAAAAATATAATTTAGTTATACGTATATATAAAGAAATTTAAAAAATATAAAACGAAAAAATAGAGATAACTCGTCAACGAACGAGAGATTGGTAGTGGGTGAGGTGTCAAAATGATCGTTGTCAGATGGGCTTTCCAACGATGGAAAGTACACGCCAAGAGATTGTCGTATGTCGGAGAAAAAGATAATAGAAGATGGGGGACCCGAGCTAGGGGCCAATATGTACTTTTTTAAATTTTACAGGAGATTATATGTTATTTTTTTATAACATACACAGAAGATAATATGTATTTTACGATAAAATACCCAAATATTAGAATTTTTTTTTTTTAAATTAAAATTGACATTGCTCAAGTTTTGTATGCCTTTATTGGCTACTTAATTTAAATTTAATTGGCATTCGCTACTAGAAATAATGTCAATAGTATCAACATTTATCAATTTCTAGTAAAATAGTGGAATTCTTTGTTAAATTTATGTGAACAACGAATTTAGCAAAAAACAAAAAACATATTTACTTGATAATTAGCACATCTTTTGATTTTAGCATCAATTTATTATTATTATTATTATTATTATTATTATTATTATTATTATTATTATTATTATTGATGATTTTGCTAGAAATTTTATTAACCAATTAAATATTTGTTAGTAAAATTTTCGGGTGGACTTTTAAATTTTTTTTGTTGATGCAACCTACAAAGTATTGCAAAACATTAAAATTTATTTCTAATAGAGCAAATAAATATTTCATTTTTTTACAATAATTTAAAATCACAAAATTTAAAAAACTTATCCCTTTCTAAATTCATTGCTAATTAACAATAAATTTGGTAATAAATAATTTGCTCTTATTTCTAATTTTCCTTAACTATTGGCATAATTCTTTGTACTGATATATATGAAATTATAAATTTTATAAAAAGGTGTATTTGGATACTCTTTTTGTCATTCTTTGATGCAAAAGTCAAGAATTTGGAGCATGTTATATAAGAAATTGAGAATCAACACTCTTAAATTGAAAAAAATAAATAAATCAAATATTGAGCTCACTAATAAATGAAATTAAAACTATAACTTATCAATAAGGTAGACCAAAAACAAGAATTTGTTTTTAGGATTTAATTTATAGGCACTGATAAAATTAATTAATCCTACATTTGGCTAACCAATGATCACATGGTAAATATTAAAATGGAAAATACTGATTTATTCCATTTTATTATTGCAAATACTATTAATTTCTTCCCATATGCTGATGAGATCCCACAATCAATAAATAATTCCCCTAATTTAGATTTAGGAAATGAAATTCACATTAAAAACCTACCAAAAGTATATTAATCTTCCACATTCTTTGCTTCCAAACCCTTAAAACTCAAAGAAATAATTAAAAAATAATATAGACATACATACATTTATATACGTGAATTTTTTTAATTTGAATTAAATCAACGTCAAATCAATCACATTACTACTATTATTTAATTTATATATCGTCACTCTTCTTAAATTATATGTAAGTATATGTATTACAGTGATCATATCGTCTTATTATTCGGGCTAAAATTTCCCTATATATACACATTCACAAACTTAACCTCACATGCATGTCCCCTTTGATTGCTCCACAAGAAATCCCTTATGATCAGAAGTCAAAACAATCTCACAGATCCCTTAATTATCCACTTTTCTTGCTCTTCACATTGTTTGTTGTTTCACTCTTCGTAAGACGAAGAAGCAAAGGTACTTCACTCCCCCCCCCCCCCCCCCCCCATCTATTAATAACTTCATATCCCCGGAAATGTATCAACATTTCAGTTTTCTTGTCAAATATCCGTACCCCCCCCCCCCCGCCAATCACACACACACACACACACACACATATAGATACATATATACATGCTTATATATTGAATTTTGTTGTATGTCTGGTGCTACTCGTCATCAAGAAGACATGCATCGATCCTCGAGTTACTCGTCTGCTCGATCGTCGGACGAGTTCTTGGTGAACTTCTCTGCAGCAGCTGGTTTGAAGGGTTTAGATGCAAATGAGAATTTGATAGCTGCTAACTATAACAACAATGAGATCAATGACATGATGATTTGTGATGATGAAGTGTCGAAGAAGGAAATTGCTCCAAAGGCTTCAGCTGGAGAGAGAGCTGTTCATCTCATCCCTCTTGTCTTGATTACTTGTGCTTTGGTTCTTTGGTGGTTCTCATCAGATCCACTTGACCAACACCACTGATTATTTATGTATTTACACCTAAACTTTATATATCTATATATATATTCTCTCTTTTTTGTTCTTTAGATCTGCAAATATACTTAATATTAAGAAATCACGTTGATGATGATTTGATGTGATTTGAAGTTATAAATGCTAAGCCTTGAAATCTATTACTATACAATTTGAAGATATATGATATGTAACTGTGATGTATGGATACTTTTAAAAGAGCACAGTATCTGGACAAAATTACATACATTTTTAGTTCAAATAGAATATGAATTCCAACACTTTCAATGCTCTACTTCACGGAATTTTTAAGAGTCGGTAAAACTAGAAGAACTTGACACATTTAATCCGCTTCTTTACGGATTTTTAAAAATATCTCAAAAATGAAAAATTAATCATTTAATTCTCTGTTTCATTGAATTTATCAGACTGAAAGTGTCAATTTTTTTTTTTTTTAATTTTGGTATTATGTTGAATGCTTTAATAAGGTAAAATATTGTGAGATACACACCGAATCCGTATTTCAGTATGTGAAAATGTGTTATAAAATA